>JAYMTA010002170.1:0-17307 GCA_036897625.1 Pelargonium cotyledonis | reverse complement strand
TGGATAAGGCTGGTCCCTTCCTTCCGGAAACGGGGGATTAGGGGCGCCTCGCGGGTCTGTTCCTCTCGATCCGTGACATCACACTTCGTGCGGTAACAAAATGGGTTATGTGTGACACGACTAGATACAAACACGACTCAATATATTCTACACGATAGGATCACACGTTTGTCATGACACTATTCCATGTGCTTGACACGACACAAGTTGTATCTTGAGCTGAGCATTTTTATCCATGACCCGCTAATCTCGTCCGTGACCCGAACTGCTTCAAACCGCACCGTGTAGCCCATTAGTCCATTGGGCCTATAGCCGCTAAGCCCGCTAAATGAACAAACGGCCCACAGTTTTGATCAGCCCAATCAACTGGGCAACCCGCCCGCTCCGCTACACTTAGCACTATGAATTAGTTTTTAGTTATTTTCCATGAAGTGTAAGGGTTGAACATGTCGCATTAGTACGACTAATTAATCATGTGTACCTGTTTTGAAAGTCGAACACGATATAATTACAAAATGTATGAGCTTAAACACGTTAATTGTTTGTCGTATTCGTGTCGTGTGTCAGAATCGGTCAACTCTAGTCACGACCTTTCATTCATCACTTCATATTCAATCTTGTGCTTGTTTAAACCCGTCATGTTAGCACATGTTCAAGAGACATTTTTTCAATCTTGTGAGCCACATTTTGTACAAAATTCAAATGCTGTACAAGTTAAAGAGTAAAGAGCAAGCAGAGAAAATAGGCAAATTGCTGCTAAGATTTTGCACATTACTGTATTGTGTTCATATATTATACATGCTTGTCAGCTACAAGACGGACCTTGTTCAAAGACTCTTTAAATGCTTGCCAAGCAACCATGTAATGATCCTGAGAAACCATCCCTTCCTCCACAACTTGCAGAGCTCTTTTGTACAAATGATCAAACCACTGCACTGGATTAGTAATATCAACATTATTCGACCCGAGGTCAGGAACATATAGACGCTTAAAATCCATCCTCCACCGCGGCAATATATAGTGATACGGTATCTCCTCCATAACATTGTAGTTGAGGATACACAAGGAGTGCCGGCACAGGTAGCCCTGGAAGTTGAAGCAACTGCAGATGCATCGAACTTCAGATCCCACTTTATCATACATGACTTCGAAGTTCCTAACGGGGCTTCCCTCGCCATTGCGTTCTTTGACAATGTATTTAACCATTGACCCGTTTGCGTGGACTTGTGTTATGCTAAAACAAGAAGACATCAACAGAACCTCGTCTTGGAACTTCATGAAGATTTCCTTTGTATACACTTTCGAGAGCTGTAACTCGTAATAGCATCTTGTTTTCAACAAGGGAGTTGAGTCTCGGGACTCAAGATCATCGAGAACTTCCTTTTGATGCTTCCTTTGTTGTACTAGTTCATACATGTCAAAGAAGTCCTTCACAGAAGTTTGTTGATGCACATAACCGTCAAAAAATGGGATTGTTGACTCGCCTTTTTGAAATGTGAACATTCCAGCAAAAAATGTGTCTTTTAAGTATACCGGTACCCAGCGCTCCCTATCATCGTACAATAACTGAAGCCACTCATAATCTCTAAGCCCAAAACGCTGGATCATATCTTCCCAAGCTATTTCGAATTCTTCGACTTTCAGCGAGTCATAAACTGCTCTGCTCAAAACTGCTTCAAACGCTTCAAACCCTTGGAACTCACCCAAATTCTCAAATATGCTTTGCATAACACGTGACAAACAAAGGCGATGATGAGCTCTAGGAAAAACCTCTGCAATTGCATTCTGCATGGCCTTGCACTGGTCTGTGATGATAGTCTGTGGGGGCCGACCAGACATACAGGTAAGCCATGCCCTAAACAACCAAATATATGTTTCTAGTGTCTCATCCACGAGGAAACCACAACCCAGCAAAATAGATTGTCCGTGGTGATTTACTCCGACAAATGCAAAAAGTGGAACCTCATATTTATTTGACAAGCATGTTGTATCAAATACAACCACATCACCAAAGTATCCATAAGCAGCCCTGGACCTAGAATCAATCCAAAATAAATTTCTCAAATGCCCCTCATCATTGAGATCCATCAAGTAGAAAAAGTTTGGATTTGTTAGCTGAGACCGGCAAAGATAATCATAGATGACCTGTGCATCTCCTTTTTTAAGGTTCAAGCGTTTGGACCGATCAATGTGATTATTGATTTCTCCTTCATTAGAGTTTGAGCTTCCGTAACCAACTGGATCAGCTACAGGAGTCCGGTACAACTTGATTGTCCGTACTTCAACATCAAGGGTTGGCTCCGACTTTCTTTTGCTTCCAGCTTCCATCTTCTTGTGTGACTTTGAATTTTGTGCCCTTGCGGGATCAAATGAGTGGTTGTGTTCAAGCTTCACTTCATCAACCCTCCACCTGTTAGATTCAACTAACCTCAACCTAATCATTGCTAAACAACCAGTTCTGGTTTCCTTCCTACGACTGTTAGCCTCTTTAATTGTTTTGAAACCCTCACAGTTGCAACAGAGAACAGCACCACGTTTCTCTTTGCTGTTACGTTTTGTCCAAGAAGATTTGACTCTTATAGCAAATCCCAGTTCCTTAGCATAGCAATTATAGTAATTGTAAGCATCGTCATAGGATTCGAACTCCATGCCTACAACCGATGGGGGATAATCCTTTCCATGAAATGCTCCATTTTGACCATCAACTACGATCATATCATCTCTAGCATTTTCATGATCATTGTCGTCCAGCTCAAGCAATTTCACATCCCTGCCATCTTCATGGTTATTACCTTCAAGCTCGATCACATGATCACAATCATTCTCAAGATCATCACCTTCAAGCTCGAGCTCATTGCATTCTTCTTCTAGCAGGTGATCACTGTTCGGAGAACCTTCTTCAATCTGAAAGAAGAAATAAAGAACAAATACCAATAACTTCAATGCCAGCATGCAACAACTCAAAAGAAACAAACCCAGAAAGATAATTAAATGAAAAATTCCACTTAAATTGGATTTACAATATTTTATAAAAAAACTGATAGTTCTGTTAGATAGAAAGCAAAGAATTACACATAAACAGTAATGAGTATTGGGATACGTAGTCGCATTATGAATTTCTGTAACTATGAATGCTTCCAACATCTGCCGGAGTTCTTAAAATGAGTCATTTTACAAAATAAAAATAAAAACTTCCATAATTCAAAATTTATCTACAGCGTAACATCATCTAGACCAACAAAGGCTCTGCCATAAAATTCAATCCCATGATATATAATTCGATCAGTTCCAAGCCAGAATCACGAATTTAGGATTCTCGATGAACCAAACAATTACTGCAGCTTATCAAACCACAAAAGAACACTATACTCCATGCTTCTTTTACTCAGTTAAGGATTTAAGGCCATCTCCTTCTCTTCCTTTATTAACTTCAGAATCACTAGTCAATAAACTATATATAACCACAATTGGTGTTCTTGTACTTGAATGTATGGCTATTTCAATAAGCTAAATCATCACCATACTCCATGAGCAGTCAAAAAAAAAAAAAAAACGACCCACTTTGAACAATGAACACACAACACTAGTCCACCATTTTAGAGACTGTCAATACTTTCTGCTAACTCAAAATACACCCAATTCTCAGTTTTGTTACTGAGAAGCAAGATCACCCCAAATGTCCCAATTTCTGTGAAACAAAGTCCCCCAGTACAACCCTTGAGCTTAACTAAGCTGAATTTCTCATTTCCTGCTAATTCAAGCAAAACCCGCAAAATTCAGAAATCTAATTTTCTTGATCTCTTTCCTCAACTTTTCTAGCAACCGAACAGATTACCATGATTCGCATCAAAATGTCACCTTTCTCTTTCTTTGAAAATAAGTATGATCATTCCCATGAAATCGGTATAAATTGGAAAAGAAAATGAATGAAACGTACAGTGATGTCGAGATTGTGGGTCGGAGAGAGGCCATCGTCGCTCGGAGAAAACGGGCAATGGTCGGTCATCGTTCGCGGAGAGACGCCTTCTGTCAAAGTATGAGATGTTAGTGTTACCCTAGCCAGCTATAATTGCATTATTTCGGGTTCTGGTCCTTCAAATTCTTTTATATTTGTATAATTGGTCTCGTAAAATTATAAACTCAACTTACTAGATACTACACATAAGGAATATAAAAAAATTCAATTTTACACCATTCGTACAGTTGTTCTTCGATTATTATTATTTTTCCCATCAATTTGAAATAATTACGTGCATTCAAACATATTTGACTTAACCAATCATAAGTTATATGACACTAATCAAAGTTTAATTATACTCTTTATTTTAAAATTATAAATCTAAGTTGCACGGATTTAAACTTTTGACATGCACAAGCTTATGAGACGAACACACAACCTCACATGTCTTACTTGACCTGAGAGACATGTTAGGATCTATTCATATGAATTGACTTGTATGACCTTGCTAAGTGAGTGTGTGATCTTGTAGATCTTAGTTACATGATTTTGTAGGATTCACTCGGCTCTCGCACAATCATGTTGTTTCGCGTGGACAAGTTGGTTAGCCGGTAGAAGGATGGACGAGTATGCCGTTACGCAATCTGTCGGTTTGCCTACCAAGCCTAATTTTTAATTTCTTGTCATTCGACCACCAAAAATTCTAAATTCAAATGTGCATTCATGGATCCTACTGTAAAAAAATATCACACAAAAATTCATAGAAAATAAAAACATTTTCACTCAAAAAAATGTTGATTCTAATTTGTAAGGAGCACACAGAATCCAAAGTATCCAATCACTGAATTCCACGTAGAAAATAAATGTGGGGCCAAATGTCCACGTGTAGCTTATATTCATCCAATTTTCTTAGCCTCAAAAAGAAGAATGGTGTACGTTCAATTAGAACATTCCACCATCACTCTCTCTCTCTCTCTCGAGCAAAGAGCAATGGCTTCGACTCTGCTCTCTCCTTGTCTCAAGCTTCCACTCTGCAGCACCACCAACATCACAACCACTACAATTCACAGCAACAAGTTCACTGATCGGAGAGGAATTGCAAGTGGTAGAAGAAGAAGAAGAACAATCAGAATCAATGCTAAGGAGAGCAATCAAGGCAAAGATCTATACGTCGACGACGACGAGCCATCCTTCAATCCTTTTGGTTTCGTCACCGACAATGAATCGAGCCGCACAGCCATCCAGCTTCCGGAGAGCCCCGCCGAGGACGGCAATGTCGGTCAGATGCTTTATGTGAGTTCACTCATTCATCAGCTTAATTTTGCCTTTAATTTAATTTTTGACTTTTCGTGAACTTAATTGAGCTTTCTGTTTAATTTTCTACTTCTGATACTGTGCTTGAATTGCTTATTGTTTTGCTCATCACATCATTATCTCTCTGACATTCAGTAATTTGATAGGGATTTTTTTTCTCCTTCTGAAATTTGAAACCCCATTCATTTAATTTTTCTTGACATCATTTGACTGGTCCTGTGAGTTTGTTAAATTGTGTTTGAAACTTGTAATTTGGTTAGTTTTTTTTTTTTTGGTGAAGCTTATTAAAAGATTATGTTGATGGTAGAATTAACATAAATGTGTACTGTATAGCAGCAGCCATGACTGTTTCTCGTTGGAGAAATTGACTGATGGAGGTTTGAAATTTGAATAATGTTTCGTTTGGATACAGATCTTGAGTCATTAGGTTCTTTTATGAAAAGTACCAATATCCGCCACTGTTGTTTTTAAGACTATTTCTTTGTTCCGGTCTTACAAATACCTCTACATTGTTCATTTGAGAATAAAGAATGAATACCCAATACTTGCTCTTCTTGGTGTAGATTGTGTTAGGCAGTTCATTGTCATCTATAAAATTTTATAGCATCCTTATTTGAAACCAGTCACATGGATACAGGTTTTAGGCATGTTGATGTGGAAGTGAAACATGTATAGGTCATATTGCGTGTTCCCTATCAGATTCGTCATACGATTTTGTAGCCATTGATAATTGAGAGTCATTATGCTGCTGCAACTATATATCATAAAATGTCAATTTAAAATGTGAAGATAAAGTTTGGAAATAATTGTATGTGCATGTTTCTCATTAACTACTAGAGGATAGAAGACAAAGGAAGGGAATATGGCTCGCGTATCAAATCTGGGAAACATAGATGGTTTGTGAGAGAAACTGGTAAAATTTTATCTACTTCAACAATTAGTCCATTTCTTTGTAAAATAATTATTTGTTGATTAACATTGGCCATGCAGGCGACCCCAAGACTAGACGGGGAACAGTGGTCTTCCTTCATGGAGCACCAACACAATCGTATAGCTATCGAGTTGTTATGTCTCAGGTAGAGTATGATGATTTTCTTGTGTATGCTATAATAGACTAATTTTTTTCTGGAACATTAGCAATTATTATATTTCCTTCACTTATTATACATGCATAATATTTTGAAAAATAGCATGTTTTCTGCTAAGTTCTGGGGAATAGATCATTGAAGCCTGTAAAATCCAGTAGTCTACCATTACAAGTGTATAACTTTGCCGAATCAGTAAGCTTTTGTCGGTGGACCAGCAAGGTGGCCTTACTCTTTATTGCTTGTAACGACTCATTGAACTACATTACACACAGAAACACTCTTTTATTGGTACTAAAATGCCACACAAATTGAAGTACCTAATATATTCAGGATAGTTCATAGGGGTTTTGGGTAGTTTTTTTTCTTCTTTTTTTACCTTCTGTGTTCCTCGTTGAGTGATGGTTACTACATTCGATTATGTAATAATAGTCTTTCTTCTCCATGTTTGGTGGGTATGTAGTTGTCGGATTCTGGATTCCACTGTCTCGCTCCTGATTGGATAGGATTCGGTTTCAGTGACAAGCCACAACCTGGATCTGGTTTTGATTACACAGGTTTCTTAATTTGTTATTAAGGAAATCTTTATAATTCCATCATATTGTGATTGATCTCTAGAGCCAATCTTTCTGATATTTTACCATATCAATGTTACAGAAAAAGAGTTCCATGAAGAATTTGATAAGTTGCTTGAAGTTCTTGAAGTCAGAACTCCTTTTTTCCTTGTTGTTCAGGTTTGATCACATTTGCAGACCAAAAGCTATATAAGTGGTATTAATTATAAATATGTATTTTCATCTATAAATTGCTTACACTGTAAGATCTGTAAATCTTATAAGCATGAATACTCGTGTCTAACATATACTTCTTATATTCTCCTTGAAGGGGTTTCTTGTAGGTTCATATGGATTGACATGGGCCTTGAAAAATTCAAGCAAGATATCAAAGCTTGTGATTCTTAATAGCCCTTTGACACCTTCATCTCCAATTCCTGGCCTTTTTCAACAGCTAAGGTTAGATTCTAAATTCTAGTAATACTCATTAGTCAAATGCATAACATGCAAATGATGTTATAATTAGGTTGATCGTTCTCAAGGATTGGAGTTGGATCACCGTTGATTATTTCTCTCACGTATCTTTACTTTAAGCCACCTTAATTTTTCTGTTGTATGTGATTCAGTCAGTGCTTCATTTCTGTTCGTTCTATGGTTATGCTTGTTCATACCCATATGTATTCTTTGGTTATCCTTTTCTTTTTCAGATTTCCTCTGCTTGGTGAATTCACGTGCCAAAATGCAGTTATGGCAGAGCGCTTTATTGAAGCAGGTAGCGCGTACGTATCCACGCTATGTCTAGTCTTTGTTATTTCACTTCTTTAGATTAGACTTTTGGTTCTAATTAGGAACATCATCCGTCAGTTGCAACTCTTTTTCTTGATGGAAACTACCCATTGTGTGTCCTGTTTATTTGTGTGAACTCTGGAATGAAGCGTGCAAACTAGATAACTGAATTAGAATTACTACCAGCTGATGTTTACTCATAAATTTTGGTTCACATAGATTTTAATACGAGCACATGCTTCAAAGTTCAAACTCTTTGGAAAAAGAGAAAAGTTTAGCAGAAATTATATGATGGCAATCACAAAATAATCCATCTAATAAGTATTCTAGGCAGCTTCTTTAATGTTCCAACCAATTTCACATATTAAGTTTCAGTGATCTCAAAGACAATTAATCAGTGCTGATTGCTGAAGATTAATATAACCAGTTTTCTAGGGTCCATAATTTTCTGAAAATAAAATTTTAGAGATCAGTGTGTACTGTGTACAACATCAATAAGGGCATATTTTCATAATTATCATAATTAAGTCTTCCTATTATATTATTTAAATTTGGGGCATTTAAAAAATAGAGGAGCATATCAGCATCCAGTTAAATGTCTAGTTTCTACAATGCCATATGAATGGTGCAACATAGAACCTGTCTATCCAACTGGGTACTTCTTCTTCTTCTTCTTCTTCTCTCTCTCTCTCTCTCTCTTTTTTTTTTTTTTTTTGCTCCTCTCCATTCTAGATAACTTGAAAATTTTACAATATCAATTTTAAAGTCTACCATGTTCTGAAGCTACCATGCTCTTACAAAAGAACTAATTTATGTCACAGTTATGTCCTGAAGCTGGAGAAAGCTGATGTATATCGTTTACCGTACTTGTCAAGCAGTGGACCTGGATTTGGTACGTAACGCGCATCTATTTTTTACAATATCATGATCCCAAAAAGCATCTATAATAAAACTATTTTAGACATTCGTTAGAAACCAAACTCATTGTCATTTTGATTAACCATCCTCCGCCTCATCCAATATACCCTTCATATAATCTCATTAAAGGACACATTTGTCTTACTGAAATAGAGTACTTTTCATTATTGAAGTGAATGTTCATTCAATAAAAAGTCAGATGCTTGACACTTTTGTCTAGTTGGTGGCTGAAAATATACATTCACTTAGAAGCATGATTAGTAAGCTCCCTTCAATTGTCGATATAGAAATTAGGAGTTTCATGCATGATTTTGATTAGATACTAAAAAAACAACCTTCTTATGTCTATTAATTTCTAATCTATCTATTTGCCGTCACAGCACTGCTTGAAGCTGCAAGAAAAGCTAATTTCAATAGCTTGTCTAGCCAAATAGCAGGTGGCTTTTCGTCTGGAAGGTACAACTTATTTGTTTTCTGGATGGTATTTGTCATAACTCATAAGCATATGTCTTTCAACATCAATGAATGATGTTACCCATAAACTTAATGATTAATAATTTACCTTTCCGAAGTTTATATAACTCTCTTATATTGTATTGTATCGAAGTTCAGTTTATTTTTCTGTCTTCTGCTGTTCAGTTGGGATAAACCAATATTGGCGCTTTGGGGAATATCAGACAAGTATCTGCCTCAGTCCATAGCAGAAGAGTTTAAAAAAGGAAACCCCGCAAACATCGAGCTTAAGTTGATTGAAGGTGCTGGTCATATGCCACAGGAGGACTGGTAAATTATTTCCTTTCATCATTCAGCTGCGCCGTAATGTTATTTCTTTTGTTTTGAATCAAATTCTTACCACAGTACTTTACACACAGGCCTGAAAAAGTTATAGAAGCTTTGAGATACTTTCTCTGAGTTCATCACATGAATCAAGATTTGAGGTTGGTACTGTGCAGAAGCTCTCTCTCCAGTTGTGTTACAAAAGTTTCAAGTTTAGGTCCTTAAAGATGAGAAATTTGTTTCTGCAATTATGGCGAACGGTATCCGAACTTTTTCTCGTTACTTGTCCCGATCTTTGTGAAATAATCGTGTTTTTAGTCTACCTGACATATACAGGAGAATCTATTTTAGTGCATATAACTGGAGAATTTTCATTTTCCAACATTCCTAAATAAAATGAAAGTGTACATGCAATGTCGTCATTTCAGACACACATTACATATATATACATATATTTCCATTTGAAAAATTCTTGAACCAACATCAGTAGATCCAATAAGCTGATTTGATCTTTACACTTGAGAACAGATGCATTAAAAGCTTTAGCAAATTACATCTCTACCAATTCAGCAACTACCCCAATAACAGTAATGTGTGAGGACAAAAAGGACCAATTCCTAGAGCATTTCTGAAATAAGCAGCCACATACAAAACTAGGTTGGGTTCTGATCCAGTATCACATCCAAAAACTAAAAACTACTCACAGAAAACCAAATATCTCCATCCTTGAGTTCTTCCAAAATATGGAATGGGATTTTGTCAAGTTCTACACATTGAAAGCTACCTACTTCGCTTTCTTTGGCTGTCGAGCTTTCTGAGTAGTCTCAACCTTTTTCGTAAAAGTCTTTTTAGTCTTGGCCATCTTCCCCTTTTTCTTCGGATCATCATCGTCGTTGTCGTCCTCGCTCTCGTTACCACCTTCGGCATCATCACTATCGTGATCACTACTTTCCTTTACCTTGCCCGCCCTAGAAGGATTCTTTCTTCCACCTCCAGCCTTAAGTGTAATTTTTGGTTTGGCAACCTCGTCGTTTCCTTCTCCCTCACTTGCGGGATCAACTTGGTCGTCATCGTCACTTTCCTTGGACTTCCTTTTCCTTGGAGCTTTCTTACGTGCTCCTCTACTGCTCGGCCCTTTCTTTGGTTTGACACTACCGGAATTTTCCTCTTCCTCATTCGCTGGCTCATCAACTTCACCATCTTCATTGTTATCATCGCCTTTTTTGCCCTTAGAACTTTGCTTTCTCGGTTTACCCTGTGCTTGTGTAGCTTGCTCTCCAGTTAGCTTTTGCAATTCTGGCACATAAGCTGAAGTCTAAAACCACAAAATAGGCTCATTATTTCACTTGAACTATAGGAAAAATAAAAGGGTTGCTGTTTATGACTGACATACCCTGCCACCAGCTGTGATAAAATCGATTTTCTTACCTGCAAATACAAGGAAGCTCATTAGTAATCTCATGTGAATTGTGAGATATTAAAAACAAAAGAGCAGAAAGGATAATTTTCTCGAAAAAGAGTGAGAAAACAAAAAACTTGTTTCCAATATTACAAATCCTTGGAACCGACATGTGAACGACTTTGGCAAGTGACAAATAGTAGCAACAAACTCTATCCTTGAGAGCATATAGTTTTCCCTTCAGGGGAGATAATGAGTTCTTAAACTAGAGACAGAAGTTTCTGAAAAGATGGGTTTCTCTACTGTCTGGCATAAGTTTTACCAGTCCTGACTCTAACTTGAGACGTCAAATTGGCGAGGCCAGTGATATGCCACTGAGCAACCAGTCCAATAAGTCCTAGCGTAGAATTAATTTTATGATACATGAATTTTTTTGCCTCAGACACAAGTAATTGTAGGTTCTTTGAGATGCATGGGAGAAAGAATTAGGGTAGTATGTGGAACAGGCACATGATGCATGAAAGAAAACTCGAGAATAGAGGGAGAAAGCATCAAAACATAAGCTAATGTGATTATATCAGATAAATATCAGAACCCAACATGGAATATAACAAATAGAGTAACAGACAGGCAAGCATAACATGCAAAAATTTATCCACAAGACGTAATGTCATAAAGGATAGCTCGTAGGATGGAAGCCAAACCATCAACAAAGGCCTTCCCAGGTTTCTTTTCACGGGAATGAAAGATCCAATCACTAGGATATTGACTACTGTCTGCCCCGACTTCAACTGCTTTTTCAATGACCTGTAAAATCAATTACATAGTCAAAATGATCACAAGTGCATAAGTATCTTACCATCAACTTTCCCAGGCATTTTGTACCACCGATAATGAAACAACCATTCAACAGGAAAGAGACTGCATTCAGCTCGAACTTCAACCGCATATTCAATAACCTACAGTTATTTTTCCTCCATATGTTCCATAAAGAATGAATGTTTAACAAATATAAATGTCTAACATAGCATGCAAAGACTCCAGACAGACCCAACATCCCACCTCTTTAATGCAGCTGTGCAGTGTCACACTGCTTTCTTTGGACAGACTAGCAGCCGTTTGCAGTGGATGAATCTTTGCCTGAGAAAACAATGGTACAGATCTCTTTAAACTGAAATCCTATAATATGAAAGTACTGAAATAAAAATAATCTTGAAAGTTGAAACTGCAAGGCTAATAAATGTGCACAAGAAAAAAAGAAAATCATTGATAGAAATCCAAAAATTCAGATATCTTAGTGGCTGTAACGATTGTTTTGTCATAGGCCATCATGTTCTCATTCGTCTATTTTTCCCAATCGATTGGTTGTTTTGGCTCTTTAATATAACTCTTTTCCTATCGGTCCACCCACAAAGCTAAACTCAGGAACAGGCCGTCATTAGTCCTTTCTTTGGGTCTTTTATATAACTCTTATCATATCCTTTAAGCTCACTTGGCCTCTCTCTATCTTCTCCTATCGGTCCACCCACAAAATTAAAATCGGGAATAGGCCGGACTACTTATATCTATCTCTCTTCGATCCACCCCCAAAGTTAAAAAAAGAAAAAAGAAAATAAGGAATGGGCCCTATCAATCTCTCTCCAGTCCACGTGCAAAGCCATAACAGGCTTGCACGTGAAGGAGTCTGCTGGAATATAATATTGAAGTATAAATGAGGACTTTAACTATTAGTTTGAGCTTTTAGTTGAGTTGGTTCTCTAACAATTTTAAATGAACCCAACAACACAAGGAAAGGTCTCATATTGTTAAAAAAAAAAAACAAATTGGAACTTCATCTTCAGAAAACTCAAGATTCTAAACTTCTTGATAACATTAATGATATCAAGTATCAACCCAAGCAAACTCGCCTAACAGAACCCAATACAAGAAAATATTAAATCACAAATAGAGGATCAGAATTCTAGGTATCCACTGAAGTAGAGATCCTAATAGGATGCTAAAAAATCTAGGAATTTTAGCAAAGAGTCGAATCATCATGGGGTTCCACTGGATCTCAAGCTTCTGTCAAGATGCCAGATCATGGTAACTGTTTCAGTTCGCCATATAAGATAACACACATGGATATATAAAGTTGAAAGCCGGAATGAATAATGTGAAGTTAAGTCTACTATGCACAAAATCAAACCCAATTCTGGAATATTAGAACAATCTAGAAAAATTGTAGTTTGTACAGTGCACTCACATGATATAACACTTCATCTGCAACCCAATTACCTATACCTGAAATAAAACCCTGCAAAGAAGAGAATATCATATTTAATAACATTTACATTAATAACAAGCGAGATAGCATTCAAAACAGCACTAATACTTCCATATTAAACTAGTTATTTTTTCTCTAGTGTTTGAAACTTCACCGCAAAATTCATACTACAAGGCAATCTTGATATTACCAGCCTAATATATAAAATATTACTTGTCTTTAATTCAATGAATAAAAAATTCAAAATTTAACAGCACTGTAAGACCATAATGAAATCTAGAGGAATGCAGGTAAGTTAACAATCAGACCATTTAAATATTAGACCCAATATGTGAACAGAGGTGGAAATGGCTAGTGATCTCTGGACCTTTTCTATCTTCTCATGAGATCTGTTCAGTGTAAGTATAATTGCACAATTATTCCAAGCAACAGAAGATGAAGATGATATGCTGAACTGATATCATATTTGTTGCTGCTATGTATAATAGTGACCAACTGACCACAAGAATACAATGTAATGATTGTCCTTATCTTTACCCTCACTCGAACTGAAAGAATAGGAAAGAAAATATGTACTTTCAATTTTACTCCTAAAGCAATCTACCTTTATGTAATCAATGAAGGAGGTTGACTGAGCTCCTGTTAAGAGCTTAAGCGTGTTCGTTTATAAGTTCACTGTGCATTAAATGTAGAGTGCAACAGTAACTTTACAGTTTGTAAAAGTGGAGTAAGATCAAAGAGATATAAACATAAATACACAAGAATTTACGGAGAAAGTGAAGAGATTTAGCTTTAGGGATTAATGGCTAAAATAAAGCAGCACAACCATAATTTAAAAAATGACCAGATTTTTTAACTTTCGCTAAGTTGAGATTGTGCAAAGTAGAAGCTGGCAATATCCAAAATAGTTCGTAAGAAAGTGCACAATGAGACCAATTCCAGTAACAATGTGAAGCAAAAAACAAGATTCCAGCATCTACTTGAATTGAAAAGAAAAAGAGAAACGCATATCTCGTTGAAGTTTACAAGATATGAGGGTTGGACCACATTACCTTTTTACAGAAATCTTCAAGGTAATCACAATATGATGAGTACATAAATGTAAAAGTATATCCAGCAACATAGTCTTAACCTGATCAAGTAACAGAGCCTTAATTGAGGTTTTCTTCTTGCTTAAACACTTAACAAATTCATCAACTGTCATAAGCTCCAACAGTGCATCAGGGCCAAGTTCAGATATAGGGGGCACTATACATGGCTGTATCAGCAAAAAAAATTGTGAGAACTAACAGGATGCTCACAAAATTATGATATAAAAAGGTAAAAATAAAAAACTTGATGTAAAGTAGCTAGAGATATTATTTACATCTTTTAGCAAACGGACTTTTGCAAATCGCCTCTTGTCAGTGAAAGACAGCTCCAAACCATCATCTAGCTGCACAAGTACTCAATGCAGTGAGTAACTTGGTGATGTACACAGATTAGATTATTATAAGGACTAGAGAAATGAAACGTTAAAGAGCAAAATAAATGAGCTTCAAGTACAATGATTTATAACTTGAGATCATCATGTTATTACTTAATACAAATAATCTCAGTATTATATGTGAACTACTTGAACAAAAATTCACAAACACAAATAAATTCCCAGCCATGCAAAGGCCAAGACATAATTCTCTTACTTGAATAAAAAATTTGGAGTATTTGGAAGGCCACTCATCAGTGTCATTGACAGCAGACCTGAAAACAAATATCTATCATGTTATACTCAACAATTGCATATAGATTTAAACGTGGCTATCATTTATCAGAAGATACACCAAATAACAAACAGATGCCCAACTTGAAAAATTAAAAAATTGTATCTTTTTGCCATTGATATCATTGAAATGTAAATTAAATCATAATTTTATATGTACTATCACATGCCATAAGCTTTTACAAAAGAATTACTGATTAGTTATGCCAAACAGGACAAGGTAGGTCAGTGAAACACATATATACTAGTCTTCCTAGCTGATTTTTACTTCTCAAGAGGTTGTGTGAGGTAAGGAGGTTGTATCACTGTGTTGCAACAGGTCTTAATTACCATTTCATATGATGAAATATACACTGCAAGGAAACAATACAGAGCACCATGAGGGCAAGACATGAAGAATACTTGTTAACTAGACAACGCACACTACAGACAGCATGATTCTAAAACCATTTCCTTTCAGAAATAAAGGGAAGTAAGAAGAAACAAGTGTATGATAGACATATGTTGATAAACTTGTGAGAGCATATAAAAAATTACTTAAGAAAAGACAACCGACGCAAATGTTACGTGTACAGAACAAGAAAGGACACAACACTGGAAGTTTACACTGTCTACTTATCCACACACACACAAAAAAAAAAAAAAATCAACTTTGTATAGTTGCCTATGTGTATTCACATGAATTGAACATGACTAGCAGATACGTCCAACTGAAACTGATACACATGAATGGATATTACTTGGTTTTTGTCTCCTGAACCATGAGGAACCGACTCCCAGATCCATAGTTTGCGTGAATGGTGAAATATTGTGGGAAGGAGGGGGGGGTGAAATAAGCAATACAGTTTGAATATACTTCAATAGTTAAATTCTTGTCACAACAAAAGTTCTTTTTTCTTGGTCCTCCCTAGGCCCTAGCTATTGGGGAAAACCATCTATAAGTGCAACAAACCCAGTTTTTACAGCATTACATCGACACAGTTACAGAACTCATTATCACCCATCAAGCACAGCAGCTTATAAATAATATATCCATTAAGTACCCACCTCTTATACTTTGTGACTGCTACCCCCTTAATAGAGAATGCACCTGCCATCCCTGAAAGACATGAAAAGGCTTAATCAATGGGCCATAAAAGAATGATAATAAAACTGTTTTACAGCAATAGGTAAAGAGCACAAACAACAACAAAGACACCATGCAACTTTCAACAAGTAGGCCTAATTCTCTTATAGGTGTATTTGGCTTTACTTGAGAAGAGGCTTCCTACTTAGGATTGTATCAGAAATAACAGATAGTGGACCCCTTTCAGCTCAAAATCCCTACTTTCCTTCTAAACCAACTATATATTTCTTGAACTTGTAGGCTTACATTGGCACAGCTTTCACTTCTCTGTGGTTTTATTTTTTCCAATTAGCCAAACACTTTCACTTCCTTTCTCTTCTACTAAGTAAACAAAATTTCTCCAAAATCAAAAGGTTGAAATAGCATAGTTATGTACCTTATCCCAATACACCTAAACCCTAAAAAATTGAGTGATGTTCAATTCATGATCAAGTCACATTTCTCAAAATATCAACGAGTGAGTAAATATCAATCGTCTTAGGGTTTACAGTAACAATACCGAACTGGAAAGAGGGACATGGAGGAGAATCGAACTGGAGCCAAAGATTCTTGCCCTTGCGACGAGCAGCGACGATGGTCTTGCCTACGACGGAGGCCTCGAAATCGGAAGGTGATACCGCATCGATGACCTTGGGGTCGTCGGCGATGATAGCTTTGACGATCTTCTTGTTGAGGCAGTGATCTTCTATGGCCCTCCTCGCCGCCTCCACCTCCGGCAGCTCTGGCATTGCCGCTGGTTTGGTTCTCGGTTCAGTGCTCAGGGGTTGAGCTTTTGGCGCGGTTTTGAGTCAGTGGTTAATGGTCAGAACTGAGTTCTGTAGAGAGAAGAGAAGTGTTTGTTCATGTGGTCAATGGAGAGCCTTTGTGGGTCCCTATCCAATCAAAATCCTCCACGTCACGAATTGGAGGGTAGAGCATCAGTTCGCTCAAAATCCTCCAAGTTTGTTTAACAAGAAAAGCTAATACAGTATTTTATTTATGGGATAATGAGTGAAAACTATCATGTACTTATTACTATTTGCAGTTTATTATTCGGAACTTTGTTTTGTCATTTTTAACTATTTTTAACTATTATTTTTTACTTCGTTAGATTTCATCAGTTAACACGTGAAATATTCTAAATACCCTACTACCATATACTTTCAGATTCATGTCAAATGTTAGAGTTTGTGTTGGTTGAACAAATTTTGGATTTGTGTTGGGTTTGTTGAAGATGAGTTAGATTTGTTAGTCAAATATTAGTTTTTGTGTTAGATTTGAGTTGATTTCGAACAAATTTTGGGTTTGTGTTGAATTTATGTTGTGTTTGTGTGTGTGTGTGTGTGTTTTTTGTTGAATTTGTATTAAATTTGTGTTAGATAATTGTTG
>JAYMTA010002169.1:0-17308 GCA_036897625.1 Pelargonium cotyledonis | reverse complement strand
AACATACAATACAATGTAGGAGAATATAGTTCAAGATCATATAATGAACAAAGAAAATGTTTTCAAGTACTGAAACATTACTATATGCCTTGTTTATCCATGCAAATCAATTAGGCGTAAAAAAGAAATAAAGAAGTTAACCTAAAATAATAAAAACTAACAAGTTATCAATCTTCAACAACTTAGTTATAAATGAAGTAGTTTGATACAAGGCTCTATCATAGGATGACAAGAAACATAACTGGTGTTGACTGGAATCACTAAAGGGCTTGGCATTTTGGTGAGATTGGAGCTAGAGGCATCAGAAACAAATATCCTATCGCCCACAAGTGTATAGTTATAGGATCTACAATCTATAAGATTATTGTCTATGGGATCAAAACCTAATGAAAAACACACTAATCACAAAACAGATGAAACCCAAATGACCAGCTCAAAACACTTAGTACCCATGATCAATAACACAGAGAATCTAGACTGGAATGTCAATAACTCAAAAGAAGAGCTTAAATGATAGCTGAAAATTGAAACAGAAGCATCAAAGCATAGAAACAAAAGTGACATAATTTTCACTAACAAAACTCAAAAAGAGAAACAAAAAAATGTCAGCAAGTTGTCTTCAATAACTACTTTTATTCATCATAAACTATTCAAGCCATTTGTACAATAAGCATTCAATATCAATGTAACTATACAATCATGATATTAACGATGACAAAGTTTATTTTGGTACAATGTAAAGGTAAAAAACAAACAACAAAGCTAATATAATGTCATTGAATCAGTGAAACCCAGAATGTGCAATTGAATCAGTCAACACTTCTCATATTCCAAATGTTTCAATCTCGAGCCACTGATTTTCAACTCACGAACTCTATAGCAAATTACAACAAGTTCAACAAAAGACACAACACCCTAAAGAGTTGAAATATCATCAACTGAATATAAGAATCAAACAGTTCCAGACCATAAAACCAAACAAAGAAAATGTTGGTTTAGCATAGCATCAATCAAAAGAGATACTAACACACAAATCATAATATAAAAAAAACTAATAATTTTCTCTCAATTCAACAAAGCAGAAAGAGCAACACACACAAACACACAATACTTGATGATGATGTATACAAAAGTTGCAACAAGTAAAATTGGAAAAATGACAATCACAAGTTTGTCATGCACGAGCACAAATTTTTAAAATCATTCTCCAGATAGCTCTAAACTAAATATCTACAAACTAAATATTATTATCTAGATAGCTTTAAACTAAATATCTACAAAATGACAATATGCTCTCACAGCTATGGTTTACAGCAGAACAGACATAAAAAATGAGCAAATTCAAGCACCTAAGAGCTGAAAAACAAAATACACATGGGTCAAATAGTGAAATAATATATGTGATTTCATCAACACAGTCCAAACAAAACACAACAACCAACTAAATCACAAACTAAGCACCAAACAGAGTACCCATCTACCAAGATTAAGCATCTGAAATCAAGAAAATCTCAAATGCAGATAATAAGCTACAATATAACATGTGAAGAAAGGGCTAATTTACTGGTGAGTTGGCGAGCACGGCGAGACTGCGAGCACGACAACGAGCAAACAACAGCTGGTACGAGAAGCCGATGTCTCCTTACTTGCTGCCGAGCTTGAATCGTCGTTGATGGAGCAGATCTGCCGAGCTTGAATCGCCGTTGATAGAGCAGATTTGTGGAGCTTGAATCGTCGTTGATGGAGCAAGCTTGCACGAGAGAGACTCACAGCAGCACGATGATGAACGTAGCTCAATAGAAATGACAGGGATTTGGGGAGAATTTGAAATTCATAGTTTTGTTCGGCTTTTAATTTTAATTGGATTTGAGCCAAATCCAAATCCAAATTTTTAAGTTACCCAAACACTAAATTTGAGCCAAATCTAGCATTTCAAATGAAATGCTGGTTGACAAACATAGCATAAATTCTTTCAAATCCTTCTCTAGTTGAACCATCTTGTTTCCTCTCTAGAAATTGTAATTTCAATGCGTTTTCTAAGAACTGTGATTTGAAATCAAATTGTTTCCTGGGTTATTGAATCGTTGTACATATTGAAGAATCTTGATGGCTCTTGCTCTTTTTTATGGACGAGCATGACATTTTACACTCCTTGCATCTCCATGCCTACCAACTGTTTGTCAAAAGTCCTCAAAGAGACAACCCTTTCAGAAAAGCTTCCACACATAAGCCTCTTTCACAAAAATGCTTGACCATTGATTGTTTTTGACATTGCTGGTATGTAAAATATGATAGACACAACATTAAGGCGACTGTCGCGGAGGATGGATGTACGCATAGACCGAAAAAAAGGCCTGAATGATGGTTAGTAGCAGCAGCACAAGTGCTGCCAAGGCTGATATGAAAGACCATGGAGTGTCAAAGTATCTGTGTTTGAATCCCGCCCATCGAACATGCAAACTGCTTCTTGAATACTGATACACATCTTTGAATTGCTTTGCCAAATACGTCTTCTGGATATCAAACACCACTTCTTTGCGAACGTTGTTGAAGAATCTAGCCACTTCTTCATCCGTCCCGTAGTAGTTTTCCACCACTTTTTGGTCACACAGAAACCCTGCATCGCCAGGAGTGTTGATGAGGCAGCCCATGAAGGTGGCATAGGTTGTGATGTGCTTGGAGCACTGGTTGGAGCATTGTTCAAAAGCAACGAAGTTCAAGAAGACGGTGCTGGTGAAATCATCTACTGTCAGAGTTGGAATCTCAAGCACTCCATTGCTGAAGCTGATGTTCAAGAAGCTGTCACTCTTGCAAGGCTTGAACTTCACTCCTGCCAAATGAAGTTTTTTGGCGGATGGAATCAACTGAATGGAAGGACTGCCCTTTTTGGAAGTCTCTGGATGTGGATTGAGGGGGAGATAACTCAAGCGGAACAAATCAAGTAAATGGTTTCCTTCGATTTTGCTATACTTTTCAAGGATCTCAACGGGCCTTTGAACCATGTAGTTGAAAAATTTCAGGGCCAGGCTTGGTAGGGAAGGGATATTTTCTCTTCCAGATGCCACTATGGACATTTCAAACAGAGTTCTGAGGACAAAGTAAGGAATTTGGTTCTCTAACCTGAGAAGATCTCGGATGAGAAATGAGAAAACCCATGGCAATTTGAAGAGTGGATCATAAGAATCAGTAAACACTACTCGCCCAACTATGCACAACACCTCAATGATGAAGCATCCATCTAGCACCATCATTTCAATAAGGTCGCGGCTGCTGAATCGGATGGCTTCTGAGTAACAGTCTCTTATCTTTTCCTCCATTGGCGCAATGGCCTTGTAGAACTCATTGAGGCCTACGCCGCGAGTCTGTGTTTTCGACAGGAGGGCGCCAAGAAACCGCCCTTTGTGCTCTTGGATGATGTTGAGGTGTTGCTTCCCATGGTGGAAGGGTCCAATAGACACTATGTGAGGCTGGTAGGCCTTCTCGTTGACTTCGGCCAGGCTTTGAGGAACTCTGAAGATGCAACAAGAACTCTTGCCTGCTGATTTGTTCAACAGCTTTGGCGTTTCGTTGATTTTTCGTTCCAGTGAAGCTATCCATTCTGCATCAGCTTCTACATCCCCCATACTTATACTATGAGACTGAGAAGAGGGTTCTCCATTTCCTCTAGTTTCGACATTGCTTGAAAGATTGGAATTGAATTGGATTTCCATCTCTATTTCTTTGTTGAGAATCGCTTGGCTCGAGAAGATTTATCAAATTCTCAAGGGCAGTTTCTTAGAAAGAACTATGAAGAAGCATAGAACTGAAACAGCAAGAAGGAGAAGGTACTGCATCTTTTTCATATCTCTGATTAATTATATCACAAGTCAATTTGTTTTTATTGACTTGGTCCACTGATTCAGCTTCCAGGAAATTGATCAAGTTGCATAGTTTTGAAGTCAATTGCCACCATATTTGTAGACCCTGCTTAAGAATTGCTTATGAGTTTTGACATTACACTTGTGTAAACACCTAATTGTTACCTTATATCAGGGTGAAGAATGGGGAGGCCGGACGTATCCATAGACTGAAAAGAAGGCCTGAATCGTGGTGAGTACGAGCAAGAAAACAGCTGCCAAAGCGGAGATGAAGGACCACGGGGTGTCAAAGTAAGTGTGCTTGAATCCAGCCCAACGAACATGCCAATTGTTCCTGTAATATTCATTAACATCTCTGAATTGCTTCGCCAGATAAGTCCTCTGGATATCAAATCCAACGTCCTTGCCCAAATTGTTGAAGAACCTGGCAATCTCTTCATCCGTCCCAAAGTAGTTCTCAAGCACCTTATGGTCACAGAGAAACCCTGCATCAACAGGCGTGTTGATGAGGCATCCCATGAATGTTGCGTAGGTGGTGATGTGCTTGGAGCAATGGTTATAGCATTGCTCGAAAGCAACGAAATTCAAGAACACCGAGCTGGTGAAATCGTCTATTGTGAAGGTTGGGATCTCAAGCACTCCATTGCTGAATCTGATGTCCAAGAAGCAGCTACTCTTCCGCGGCTTGAACCTCACTCCAGCCAAATGAAGCTTCTTCGCCGGCGGGATCAGTTGGAGGGCCTGACCAAGACTTCTTGAAGTGTCCGGAAGAGGATCTTGTGGGAGAAAGCTCTGGCGAAACAAATCAAGCAAATGGTTTCCTGTCCCATTCTTGAACCTTGCCAAGACCTCGGGAGGCCTATCGATCATATAGTTGAAGAACTCCAAGGCGAGACTTGGCAAGGAAGGAAGGTTTTCCATCCCGGAAGAGGCAATGGACATCTCGAACAGAGTTTCGAGCACGAAGTAAGGGATTTGGTTCTCGAGCTGGAGAAGGTCTCGCATCAAGAAAGACAAGATCCATGCCAAATTAAAGATCGGGTCATCAAGATCCGTCAACACCAGCCTCCCAACTATGCAGAACACTTCAATGATGAAACAGCCATCAAGAACCATCATTTCCACAAGCTCCTGAGTCTCGAACTCAATCGTCTCCGAGTAACATTCCCTGATCTTTGCCTCCATCGCAGCTATGGCCTTGTAGAAGTCATTGAGCCCCACGCCGTGTCTCTGTGTTCTTGTGAGGAGAGCTCCAAGAAGCCTCCACTTGTGTTCTTGAATCATGTTGAGCTGTGGTGATTTTCCATGGTGGAAGGGTCCGATTGAGGCTATGTGGGGCTGGTAGAACTTCTGGTTAATCTCCACCAGGCTCTGTGGGACTCTGAAGATGCAGCAGGAGCTCCGGCCAGCTGATTTGTTCAGCAGTTTTGGCGGTTTCTGGATTCTATCTTCCATTGAAACTAACCATTCTGGGTTTGCTTCCATTTCCACAGCACTATGAGGTTGAGATTCAGAGGAGGCTTCTCCATTTTCTCTGTTTGGAACATTGCTAGACAGATCTGAATTGGCCTCTGTTTCCATCTTGCTGAGAACTGTGTGTTGTGATGGTGTTGTGATTCCAGATCCTTCATACTATATGTTTTATTATTATTTTATAATATGTGGACCTTATTAAGTCAATAATCAAAGTGTTCTTGGAATGGAATTTTTTTATTTTTTTTATTACTCATACCAGATAATTGTAATGTGGGTCCAAATCTCAGGATTAAAATAAAATGCAATTTTTAGTTTTATTACTCTGTCATAGTGTGGTATGAGTAATGCTTTTATTTATTAATATAAGAGGGAGTTCATGCTTTTATTTATTAATATGACAAACAATCAAGATTACTAATAAAACTATTATCAATCACAGATTTATAATACAATTCACTCCTATAAACGAATTGTTCTACTCTCACAAATTTAAAAAGACTAATAAACACCGGATCTCGAATCCGTGTCTATGCAACATAGGTTGAAATTTGAGACTTGCACAACGACCATTTGTTGGATCCTCCATTCATCCTTGTGAATCTTAACTTCATGCCATGATATTTTTCACATAACAATTAGCACATAGTCAATATTTGTTGGTGAAATATTGTGCTTGACCACTAGGCCTATTCCTAACAATGAGCATATAATCATTAAGCATAAATGCTTGGGAGATAACTGATAAGGATCTCTCATTTTGACAGAACAAAAATGGTGCTTATGCTCTTACTTTACCATAAATCCAAGCTTAGATCTCCTCTCTAGCTGCTTCTCAAACAAGTGGTCACATATCAATAAGTTGCAAAAAAACCATAGAGACTCACTCTCATGGACACCACCAAACCAGATATCACAACTGTTCTAATGTTGCCATGGCTGGCTCATGGTCACATTTCACCATTCTTGGAGCTTGCCAAGAAACTTTCCCACAAAAAGTTTCACTCACATCTATTTTTGTTCCACACCAATCAATCCCAACCCCATCAGACAAAACCTTGATCACCAAAACAGCAACAACAGCTTCTTGTTTTCTTCAAATTCAATACAACTTATTGATCTCCACCTTCCTGATCATTCCTTCCCTGAGCTCCCTCCTCACTACCACACCACCAAAGACCTCCCTCCCCATCTCATGCCCACCCTCAAGACCACCTTCGACGCGGCCAAGCCCTCATTTTCCAGCATCCTCCACAACCTCAAGCCAGACTTGGTCATCTATGATTTTCTCCAACCATGGGTTCCTGTGGCAGCCGATGAGCTAAACATACCAGCCATTGTTTTCTTGTCTAGCTCTGCTTCCACTTTTCTTTCATGCTTCATCACTGCAGTGAAAACAGTACTGGCACAAAGTATCCTTTTCCAGGCTTTGATTTCCCAGAAGGTGAGTGCCAGAAGCTGACCCAGTTCATGGAAGATGCTGCAAATGGCATGACAACCAGTGAAAGGATCTTAGGTTGCTTGGCAGGATCATGTGGCATTGTCTTGATCAAGACAGCAAGAGAGATTGAGGACAAGTACATTGACCATCTCTCTGTTTTGGCAGGGAAGGAGGTGGTTCCTGTTGGGCCTCTTGTTCAAGATCATCCCATGAAGAATACAGACCATGTTGAAGCTGAGATCATGGAGTGGCTCAGCAAGAAGGAGCCTTCTTCAACTGTGTTTGTCTCCTTTGGGAGTGAGTACTTCCCTCCCAAGGCGGAGATCGAAGAGATAGCTCTTGGGCTAGAGCTCAGTGAGGTCAGTTTCATCTGGGTTGTGAGGTTTCATGGTGAAGAGAGAATCAAGATTCATGAGGCCTTGCCAAAAGGGTTCTTGTAGAGGGTTGGGAAGAGAGGGTTTGTAGTGGAGAATTGGGCTCCTCAGGTGAAAATACTAGGCCATGAGAGTATTGGAGGATTTGTGAGTCACTGTGGTTGGAGTTCAGCTCTAGAGGGGATGATATTTGGTGTGCCAATCATAGCCATGCCTACGCAACTTGACCAGCCCTTCAATGCCAAATTGGTGGTGGACATTGGTGTTGGTGTGGAGGTCCAGAGACAGAATATTGATGAGAAGCTTGAGAGGGAAGAGGTGGCTAGGGTTATCAGGGAAGTGGTGGTCCAAGAACAAGGAGAGGATGTGAGAAGGAAAGCTAAGGAGTTGAAGGACAAAATGAAAATGAAAGGAGATGGAGAGATTGATGCAGTGGTTCAAAAGCTGATCAAACTGGTTGCAGAATCAAATCAATGTTAATTTTTTGCTCCATAATGGGTTACATATAAGAACTTGAGGTTCCACTTATAATAAAACGTCAACATGTAAAGTTTCACTTTCACTGTTATTTGTAACTAATACATTTCATATTTATCGTTTGACTTCATTACCCAATTCATGCACTACTCCTCACACGTGAGTATCTAATCTTTCTTTTATCGGTGGGCTCAACACTCCCCTCACGTGTAGATATTTTTCTTTCATAGCCTTGCAGGAATGTTCATCTACAAGCAAGGCGAAAACCACATGAAGAGACAACATCTAATACCATGTAAGGAACCGACTTAACTAAAAATTTAATCTGACGATCGAAAGCCCAGTGTAACTTTTATACTCTCAACACATATCATATATGGACATGCATGTGCTCATAAGTTTCATCTTAGGAAATAAAGAAGTACTATAATGTATTGAATGTCATTAACAAGCTGACAAATATCACATATGAACACAAAGAAATAAATTACAAACCTGTTTAGAGTCTTTTATCCTAAATCAAATCAGACAACATGCCATGAAAAATCAACCATGAAGTTACAGAGACAAGCCATAAAATGTAAAAAAATATATCAAGAAAATGGTTTTCTAATTACAGCACACAAAATCCAAACTGGTTATTGTTGTCAGCAACACATCTCACTGTAGGGTCTCAATATTTTTGCTCAATTCCTCCAGTTTCTTCATCCTCTGTCTCTCACTTTCACCAACCAGCTGCTCATGCATTAGTAGAAAATAGTGTCACAATTTTGAAATGTGCATAAACAATGTGAAGTGGATCATATATTAGCTTTCTTTTATATATAACAAACAAATTAATGTACCTCCATTAATTTGGCAAGTAGTTGAGCTTTTTCTTTGTTCTTCTCATTAAAAGCTTCAAGTGCTTCTTTGTATTCCTTCTCCTGTGGACAACAACAACAACAAAAAAAAAAGAATGTATAATCTTGAAAAAGAAGTCAAAACATAAATTGTATGTCCCGATAACGACAAAAATGATGAGTCAATATATAAGTTTCATGAAGTCGTACAATTTAAAAGTTTAAGGTATCGGGTGGAGCAATGCAACTATTACATGAATATGTGAAGTACTATATATAATCTATTTGTTGTAATGAAAATTGAGAGTCAACAAAGGAAATGAGAGGATCATTTCACTATCTTTTTCACATAAACAACCTGATGAAGCAATATACAGAATTGTAAACAATTTGATTTCCATGACATAAACATTAAGGAACAAAGCTATAAAAGCCTACCTTCTTCTGGCAGCTCTGTCCCAATGGCTTCAGCTCCCGGTTAACTGAGTCGACCTTCTTACGTACAAATGAAACTTCCTTCCTCATTGGATCTGTAAGAGATTCGAGCTCCTGATATATAATTTTTCAGTTTTAAAGAGACAAGAAGACATAAACATGAACTAGTTTGTCAAAAGCTACAAGGAAAGACAAGAAAAGAATTGAAAAACCAACTTGTTATGAGCAAATCGAACATGTCACATTTGATCTTCTTTATGTAACAACAAAAACATGACATGGGACATTTTCTATGATCAACTTACTTCTCGAATATCAGCTAAGCGTTTAGTCGCTTCTTCGACGCGTTCAAGCTGAGCCTGAACCTTCTCTCTGACCTCCATTTTCTTCTTTTCAATTTCCTCTTCCCTGGCCCTGAAAGCAACCAAGGCAGATCTTGACATGCCCTCTTCTTTGTCATCCCTCATCGGGCTCTCAGCAACGATCCCCGATTGCTTAACTCGCTGGATCTGCAACTGTTGTTGCTCCAATATCTGCTTCTGTGTAGTCATTGTTTTGAATCCACAACCTTCTTGCTCTTCTCTTTTCTTCTTCTTCTTTAGAATGGAGTTTCTCTTTTCCTTTGTGTATTAGGTGTCTTTAAATATATGAAACCAACCAGCTTACTTTACACAACAAAAACAATATTGTAGATAAGGTAAAATGACTCAAATGCCTATTTACTTTATAATCATTATAAGGTTTAGAGTGGATTTTCAACTTTGTTGAATGGAAAGCTACTCTCTTGATAATTTTCAAATCTTGTTTCCACCTTTATAGTTAAAACACCCACTTCCCCCTTGACATCAATCACTACATATACTACAACTTTTTCTGATATACAATATTGTATTGTATGTGTATACAATCCATATATTATATTGTGCAAAGCCCTTATGGTGAGCTAGCAATTTTCTTGAGGTTGGTATGTTGGCAAATTCATCCAACTACTACTTCTATTCTTCACTGTTGGGCTACTATTTAGAAAATGCACTTGCTATATAAATATACACATGTATGCATATATTTTCCATCCATTCGGGGTCTTCGCCTTATTTATCAGTATAAAATTGTTCATGTTTTTGTATGTCTGTGAGTGGTATTTGTTGGAAGGTCTTAAAAAAGAGTAGTATTTGGTAAATCTTCATTTTCCTTGGGATTGAAGTTTTGCTGAGGAGTTGACAGTAAGTGCTCACCAACACAAATATGTGCATAAAAATGGGAAGCCTTGGTGGAGAAGACAGAGTAGGAGAGATTTGGCATTGGCAGCTAATTAAGCTGCCTTTTGCCACCCATGATTACACCAAAGAATCTTCACTTTTAACCTGCCAACATGAACTAATGATCTGTTTTGAAAATTCCAAGGACCACACTACTAGTTTTGTTTCTGAACTTGCTGTGGCAACTTATAGTTTTCGCGGCCACGAGAGGTGTTTTCGTTAATTATTTCGTGTCATGTTCTTGATGGGTCACGAGACTTGATTTCCCGGCGAGCCATACAATCACCCGACAGACTACTGCCCAATCAGCTCGGTTTAGATTAATGCCAGCAAGAAAGATCTAATAGATCTTGTGGCTCCAAAAGAAGTGGGATTGGGCCCATTGGCATGTCACAAACAACTGTGCATGATCTCACGTAAGCAAAGCTGAAACAATTCAAATTGAACTCTCCAGGCTGTGCCTGTAATTGTAAAGCAAAGTGCACCATCATTATGTTCTGGATTTTGCATTATAATTTTGGTAAGGAAAGTTGAAAACAGATACCATCCAGCAAAGTTTCTGCTTTCCATGCTTGCTGTTGCTGCCCATGTTAAGTTCAATCCGGAGAGGTCCTTGGCTGGCCCATTCGCATCGATTCGACTATGATTATATTGATATATGTAGAACTCGTAAACTGTTCTTGAAATTTCTGGATTATATTTACACAATATATATATATATATAAGATACAACACAGATGAGAAATCTCAATATCACTTTCAAACAGGAGGATCACATATGTTTCAATTCCACATTGCTTAAGTTATGGCTAAAATAGCTCAAACTCCACTTTTTCTTCTGTACTCTCAAATTCCCTAAACTTGGAGCCCACCTTTTTCATTGAAGAAGTCACTGGTGCTCCAATTCCAACATCACAGAACTTTGGCAGCTCCGGCGGGACTGCACACCGAATAAGTGCCCAGTTAAGGCCTTCAAAGAAAGGGTGTTGCTTGATCTCGGCCGCCCCTTTCACTGATCCTATTCGGCTGCCAGGCTCCTTTACTAAAAGCCCTCTGATCAAGTCTCTTGCGTGGAAACTAACAATAGGTGTACTTGGGAACTTGAGACTCCGCGAAACTACATTAGCCAGTGTATCCTCATTCGTGGAACCCTTGAATGGTGTCTTACCATATAGGAGCTCATACAGAAAGATTCCTAATGTCCACCAATCAACAGCATTCCCATGGCCCTCACCTTTGATGATCTCTGGAGCCAAGTATTCGTGGGTTCCAACGAAGGAGTTTGATCGGGCACTGGTTGGCTCTACTACAAGTTGTGGCAGCGGACTGACCTGGGAAGCTAGGTCAGATTTCATCTTCCGAGACTTTCCTGCAACTGACAGAAGTCTCGGGGTGAAACATGGGACTTGCCAGGATGGTTGAAGGCAGAATGGCTGTATGCAGCTTGCTTCGGTGCATGGACTTGACATCTTTTCTGTGGTATCCTCAACAGGTGAAGCTGATTTAAGCAGAGTTGGATTAACAGCACCACATTTGAGTGACAAATCAAAATCCGTAAGCATAATGTGACCATCTTCTCGGACTAGAATGTTTTCTGGTTTCAAGTCTCGATAAACAACTCCAAGCATGTGCAAGTACTCCAGTGCAAGGAGGACTTCCGCTACATAGAACCTATACATAAAATGGCATAAATTAGACCCAAACAAGGATTGGATAACAGAACATTGTTGATTATCAATGATGCAAATTATCCTCTTTGTATTCTTTTATGCGGAAAATGGAAATTTCTCCAATACCCTTTCATTCTGGAAACAAATTAACAAAGCCTCACACCATTTTTGGCCAAACGAGAAATTTGAAACAGAAATAATCTCCACAATAGCAAACTCAGTACCGATGAATATACAACCATCTATACTCCGTAGAAAGGACAAATTACCTAAAAATATAGGCCATACAGTTCAAGAAGTCCATTTTCCAATGGATACATTCAAACTAGAACTGCAGTAGGATTCAAGGAGATCCTAGAGCACTAGAGAACCAGTCTCTTCATTGAACTTACATCCTAGCTAGCTCAACTGTTGCCATAAAGGCCATTCTTGTGGCTGGGTGTTCTTATGTTCTGATACAACCAGTTGAGAGACTAAACTCAATGAATAGAAGAGGAAGGAAGAAGAGAATCAAGCCCTAGATCTGAGGTATAGGAATAAGTGCATAACAGGTAGAAAAAAAGCATATATTGCAGATACCCACACAGACACACAGATCAATTAATAAAACCAAATAACTACCTGGTTGCATGTTCAGAGAAACTCCTGCAGGGTTGCTTCTGCCGCAGTACATGTAAATCTCCTCCCGGACAATACTCCATTACCAAGCATGAGAGCTTATCTGTTGTAAAATGTGTGTACAATGTAGGAAGAAAAGGATGATCGAGCATTTGCATAATCTCTCTTTCAGTTTGGGCCCTTGGCAACTTCTTTCTGCTCACCAGGAACTCATTATCCATCACTTTTAAAGCAAATAGGCAATGTGTACCAGTCAGCTCAGCAAGATAAACAGTTCCAATATCCCCACAACCAAGTTTCTTGAGCAGCTTGAAGTGCCTTATGCCTATGCTTCCATGCTGCTTCTGGACGTGATGAATGGCTTCCCATCTCAAGTCTTTTGACATGTGAGGCCTATTGCCACTACGACTAGACCCACTCAGACTGCTCTCCTCACTAATGCTTGTGCCACTGCTATAGTCACCAATGCTACTTTTTGAGCTCTGAGAGAGCTCCCCCTTTTCTCTTGATCTTGATTTCTGGTCACCTTTTCCAACACCCGATCTAATGCTATTATTGCAGTTTGAACTGAGGACTTGCTTCCTAGAACCTGTGTCCATAATCCTTGATTTTACTACAGTTTTAAGATTAGTACTGCTGGACACTGGAGAGGCTTTCAAAATTTCTTTCCTTTCAGTCTTCAGTTGTTTCTGGCTGTCTAAACTACATGTACTGTGGCCTGAATCCTTACCAACCTTTGGATTACATGTAGCGGTACTACTGGAGGCAGAAGTAGAATCCAGGCTTTCTTTCTTTTTAACAAATTTTTTGCTCCTGAAAACTGGTTTAATTGAACATGGACTGCTAGTGGAGGGTTTGCTTACCCCACTTATGCTGCAGCTAGATAGAGAACAAGTAGGCTGCAACTTGCCTTTCTGTCCCCTGTCTGGAATTGGATTTTTTATTGGAACCTCAAATGAGGTAGGGGCAAGAGCAACAACCACCTGAACTTTCTCACTTGTATGACTAGATGAAGGATTTACTAATGTCAGTTTATTAGCCTCTGCAGTCAATATCTTACTCCCATCATCTGTTGGCAAGAGAACCTGTGATTCCAACCTGGTCATCATGATCCGTTGGGTTGTTGCGTCAGCTGAAGACAAAGGATGAGCACTTTGGTCAGATAAATCTGCCTTAGAAATCTCGCTCTTGGAAGAATCCATAGTAGTTTTTTCTGGTACTAACGAAATTTCTACAAATTTTGGTTTATCTTCATTTGAGGGAATCCCAGAACCATTGCCCTCAACTACAATTGTCCTGAATAACCTTTTTATAGTTCCTGCTTCTGAGACCCTTGGAGATGCTACTGGCTTTGACAACCGCTTCATAGCAGCCATCTCTGATGCCTGAGATATGCATAATCCTCTGAGTGCCTGCTTCAAACTCACATTCTCTGAAATTCCTATTCCTGAGACTTGCGATGAACCAGCTCTAATCGGTCTTTTTAATGCACTTTTTCGATAAGCATCCTTACTACCTTCACGTGACTGACCAAAACCCCTGCTTGGAGTTCTTATTTCAATTGATTCAAAAAGACGATTGATATCATCTTCTACGTACTTGTTCCCTGATTTCCGTGCACGATGCTTTCCAGCTTTCTCATCAAATTTTGATTCAGAATCTATTTCTTCTGTAGATTCGACGATTTCATTAGTGCTAGGTATTGTATTCATCTTAGCTGGAATAATTCAAATGCTACGACCTGACAATTTCTGCTCAACCCACATCCGAAGAAGCATGTTGAAGACAGAGTAACTCTGAAATTAATAAAGAGACCACAAATTCTTTTACGTTCCGTGCAAACATATGAAGCCCCTGATTTAAAGGCTTCTTATATCTTTTTTCCAATTTCCAAATGCACTGTCCAAGGCCTGCCAAGATCCCCAGATTTCTGTTAAATATAAGCCAGAGAATTCTCTCTTTATTATCCTAAAGAGATTTTACTAATCATTCATACTAATATAAAGAAGAAAAAAACATAATTGAAAAGGTGATGGTTCATTCAGAAAAAAATAAAAAAACACTTAACAATTTGATATTTAAAGTTATGATTGAGAAAATTAAGTTGAAAACAAGACTGAAATTATGTCCAAAATACACTTTTATGCATACGGTATGAAAATTATCTTATTACTTAGGTCCAAAACATACACAAAACATAAAATCAATAATTCTGTCTTTGCGGAAAAGCTGAAGATATTAAATTACGATTATCTCAAATGGGCTAGTCACCTCTCTCAATCACATCTGTATTGCATAGAAGACTTGACCGTCTCATTTGACAGTTAAAACTATCAAATTATCCAATTTACTTTCTTCAGAATGTAAGTCTTTGACTTGCAAGCTTACAATTTCATAGACCTACCTCTGCATATGGCATTAGTACTTTACACTTCTATTATGATATGTTAACATTCCTTGGACACCAAGGGGACCAAGAACCACAATCTCAATTACAATTTTGAATCAACAAAAACAAACAGGATCCAGGCAAGCAACTAAACCATCTTAGATGGAAAATTAAAAACATGAACAATTTTCACACTTGTAAGGGTCCACAATATGGAAATAAAGTTAAGATAAGTAGGAGCTCAATGGACTAAGGATAGCATGATACTCACAAAAACCACAGAACATAAAATTAAAAATCCAATATAAATTTCAAAATTTTGATTACAAGTTCCAACAATAGAGAGCCAAAGATAGAAAAATCAACACAAAGATAATAAAGAATTCATATAAAAAAAACATAATCAGATAAAAACGGAAGGCACAATCCAGAAACTGACAAGGACAACAGCTAAAAAAGAACAAAAGAAACAAAAATTCAAACAAAAGGCGAAATTCACAATTTTAAAAAGCAATTTCAGAAAATAAAGGTTACCTTAACCGGAAAAAGGCATCAGAACCAAAGACAGCGAAAGCTCCGATTGGATTACCGGTTGTCGTGGAGCTGTGATAAAAAATTAGGGTTCGAGAAGCAGAAAGAAGCAGAGAGATGAATTTTGAAAACGCTTAGGGCACGAGAGATGGACAGAGCATAGTGAATGAAGAGAGAGATAGAGAGAGAAAAGGTTGATATTGAAATCACGAGAAGTACCAGTCTCTCTACTGCAATGGAAGCCTACTACTACCCTCACCTCACCTGCACTACTATTTCTTTTCCCTCTGAAATGGCGGAAAATTAAACTCAACTTTTTTTTGTATTTTTCTTTTTTAAATTATTTTTTAGATGTCGAAGAAAGTGATTGTTCATTTTGTTTGAAGAAAAGAACAAAAAGTTGCACCGATTTGGCAGGACAGACGATAAGGATGTGATTGGTTTGGACTTTTGTGTCAGATTCTTGCGCACCGACTCGACTCGTTTAATACTCGTATACATATAGTTAGTACAATATCAACCCACTTCTTAAAATGTGTTAGGTTAAATAGTATAATATTATATCTGAATGTTTAAACGCGTTAGCTATATTATACCGTGACGATTTACGACTCGTGTCGAATTCAAATTAATATATTTAACATGATACTAAACTTTTGATACGAACACAACCCTTAACATAAATTGTCCCACAATGCTTAGTATCTTTTTGTTGTTGGTAAGTACGTTGTTTTCATGCTTTTCTTTTTAACATTTTACTTGTCACTTTTCTGTGAGTTCACTTTCTCTTTTATGGCCAGTAATTTTGGTAGTTCATCCACAGTAGTTCAGTAAATCACTCTCCAGTGAATTCATAATTTGAATGCAAACAATATTATCACTTCAAGTCCTCTATGTACTTTATTAAGAATTTTCATAAATGAATTAATTAATGGAATAAGTTCACAACGCCTTTTTTTTTATATATAATTAAATGATTAAGCAGAGTAAAAAGACATTAAATTATTACATTATCATTGTTTGCTTAGGTCTTTAGAGCCTATTTTAGCTATACGATGAGCATGACCAACCATACATCTATTTACATACAAAAGGTCATCAATAAGGTGACAATAAAAAATGACGTGTTGAATGTCCACTAAATATGCCATGTTGTCTACTCTATTGCTGCCAGTCTGCCACTAGGATGTCTACACATCCGGATGTCCCTAAAGTGGATGATTCCAGTGATTTCGACTTGATTTTTCAGGATAATTTAGTTATTATGACTAAATTTGGTAGTATTGAGTTTTTGTTTCCAGGTCAGTTTGCGAACCGAGTGTCCTACGAGTTAGTTAGATCATTGACTTATTTATCATGCTTGTGTTGAGTGGATTGATATTCAAACCCCAATTTTTTTTGTTGTCGTTCAATATGAATTATTAAATTAGAAGCTTTTCGATTTCTAATGGGGACACGTCCAACTTGTCGTTGATTGATTTACATATGAAAAATTGAGTGCGAAATTAATGAGCTTGCATGTGAGGGGTTGAAGTAATGACTAGAATGTCTTATACATCAGTAACTCGAAGATATAATGACTATATACAATGGTGCAAGTGGAATCTTACTAATAAAGTTGATATTTTAATGGGTAATGAAAACTCAAGTCATTATATGAAACCCAATTATTGAAATTCAAATGGTCTCAGAACATGCTTTGATCCTAATTTTGGCCAAAAGATGGTATGTTTAACCATTAAGGGTGACGCAATTGGTTATTCCAGCTGTGTGAGTAGGAAGAGGTCTCAAGATCGATCCCCACTCAACACATCCTTGGTGGTGGTGGTGGTGTAAAAGATCACCTTGGCGCAATAAGGTGTCAAAAGCCCTAGGCTAGGGTTAAGAAACAAAATCTATTTCCTGAATACTATTTTATTGTTCAAGCCTTTATATATATATA
>JAYMTA010002168.1:0-17308 GCA_036897625.1 Pelargonium cotyledonis | reverse complement strand
AACCGCTTCCCGTCTCCCCTCTCCTCCCGCCCGCCCCCCCACCGCCGGAGCCACTGCCCTCAAATCCGACGTCTCTGGCTTCGATCCTTCCGCGATATCTGAAGATGCATGGCCACATCTCCGATTCGGTTTAGTTCTCCGTTCAGATCCAACCTCGCCTTTTCCGTCCAAATCCACCGCCGGCGAGTTCGTCCACATCGACCACCTCCGGTTAGTTAGATTAGGTTTAGTTAATTTTAGGGATTCATTTGGTAAATTAGGCTTTGTGTTGGAAATTTCATTTGTATTTTTTTTGTGGGTTTTTGATCAAGTTTCATAATGAAAATTTGAAAAAGAGCCGTTTAGGACTTTGTACATTCTTTCTTCTATTCTTCAAGGGTATTTTGGACCTTTGGCAGCTTCCACTGGAGTTACTGCTCAATACTGGACCAATATTGGTCCAGTAGTTTTTGGCCTCCTACTGGAGACTTACTGGAGCTGAACATTGTTCAAGCTCCGGTAAGTCACAAATTTCATGATTTTGCCAAACAATTGTATCCTATGTGGATCAAAATCAACTTACCGACAATCCTAGGTGGCTCCTAAGTAGCACTATGTTAAGTTGCAACAAGGAGAAACAAACAAGCACTAAGTATATAGAACTAGAGTTAGTTTCTTTCTCTTTTCACTACAAAAAAATTTTCAATCTATGACAGAAATTTCTTCTACAGATTTGTGGATTTCAGTCACAAAATGTAATTTGTGACGGAACTGTGACAGAATACTTCTATCATTATTTGGGTTGTCACAGAAATTTTTGTCAGCAATGTGTGTCTGTGACGGAAATTTCTGTCACAAATGTGTATTAGTGACAGAAAATATGAATTATGTCACAACTTGTGACGGAACTGTGACGAAATTTTTTTTGTCACAGTTTGTCATTTTTTTTGTAGTGTTTGTTAAGCGATCACAAACGAGATAACTCATCCCATTGCGAGAGCAACATTTCTATGCATGGTTGCTAGTTGTGGAATAAGTTGTTTTGTTTTACAGATTCAACCCAGTTGATCTTGTCTCAAAATGTTTTCATCTTAATGTACTGCTTCGAAAAGATGAAAAACAAAACAAAACAACTCTAAATCGTTAGTACTTCTCCACTCTTTCCTGCTTTTAAGTAGAGTTATCAAATACGACGTAACTAATACTAATTTGTCCAACTCCAAAGGATAAATGTATTAGCAAACTAGGCAAAAGGGATTGTGACTCGTCTTCACTATTAACGCAACCTATTAGTAAATAACAGTATGATAGTTATGCAGACGGGCCTGATCATTTAGACCCAAGACTAACCCATTGGCTATTTTGCTAGACATAGCTTGCAAAATGCATTAGTCTAAATCCATTGGTCATCTCCGACTCGACTCAATAATACCACTCGTAAAATGTATCCATTAAACATAGAAACATTTTATAACATAATTTGCTTAGATTTGAGCTCGAGTATTGCCAAATCTAACTATTAAGCAATGACAGAAGATAGCGATATCATATTAAGGAAGAGCTCTCCCTACCTTGATATATACTAAATTTTTAATAGTTGAACTAATTTCAATATTTTGTTCAGCAGTGAGTGATTCTCTTAACACGTCTAAAATCTCGGTTCAAATAATATTTTAAATATATCCCTTCACATGCGATGGTTGGTCCCGCGCCATTACAATTAAGTAATATATTTCAACTAATATATCAAGTGACGACGCAAACTTGAAATTGTCGTGTGAGTCGGAGTTCGGTGATGAGGAATTAATTGTAAAGTATTATCAAAACTTGTGCGGTCCTGATTTGTTTATTACCATCTCGGATCGTGGGCTATGAGAGTGCCAAGTGTACAAATGAGCATTGATGGTGGGTTGGGTAACGTGACCCGCCAATGGGGTTATCGTACTTCCCGCCGGTGAAGAAGATCCTTCACACGTGTACAGTCTTGACGGTCAAGCAATACGGGTTGCTTGTGTTTAGTGTAAATTAAACACATCACATTACTACTTCAAGTGGTGCTAGTGACACTTAAATATATTAGTTGAATTACACATCTTTATTGGTTTAAGATTTTTAAGTTGAAATCAAGTTAATCATAGTATTATAGATGATTTTGGTTGAAATATAGTAACTTGTATGAACTTTCGTTTTGGTCCACTCACTCACATGCAAAATAGAGTGCTTAAAATTAAGACATTTTGAAATTAGTAGTCACTTGATATATGAATTACACTCTCCACGTTCTCTAGGGGATGACGCAATAGTCGAGACACACATCTACATGTAAGAGATCGTGGGTTCTAATTTTATTGCGTCGGGTGAAATGGAGTTTGAGATTTATAATGGAGAGCTACGTAACATATATTGTATAACTCAATTAATTAGTTTTTTAAATAATAAGAATTGCACTCTCCACTTATAGTTTGAAATATTATATTAGTGTCGAATTTAACACTCTCGTTGAGATGATGAAATTTAAATTTAGCTACATCAATTTTCCTTTTCAAATAAATGGTCCAAATGCCAACTAGGTGAACCCAAATCTTAGAAATTAATTACCTAGTTGATGAACAATTTTTGGAGACAAATACTTAGGGCTTTGAGTTCTTTCCAAAAAGAACAATCATGCATGGTTACTATCATTTCATGAAGAAGGACTAGGAGATCATAAAAGTTAATTTTGGTAAATAACTCAATATTTAAAGCTAAAAGTTACCATTTAAAGAGAACTATATTCAATTCAAAATCATACAATATATAAATAAATAAATAATGTGATTGACTACCATGCTTAAAGCTCAAGTTCTCTGCCAAATTGATAAAATTAAATGTAGAAGCACATGTGTTGTTAGATGGAAAACCTAGAGATCTCAAATTTATTAAACACTATAAGTCAATTACATTTTAAAATTATTTACTAATGCCATTCCATCCAAGATAGATTTGTAATTCCAATTAATTATTAACCAAAAATATATCAGTTAGTTAATTAAGACTAATCTCACCGAGAATCTAGAGAGTTTAATTAATCAACTATGCACATTAACTCATTAATTATAAATCTATTGTGACATTGGAATTTTGGACCACCCTAAATCTTGCACTTTATAAAACCCACCATTTCTCCTACTTCCAAATTCTTGTGAGGCACCAAAAAAAAAAACCTAATTCTTGGACTAGAGAAGAAAATGGCCACCATGACCAAACCAGTCCTCAAGCTCACAAGCATCTTCTCTCTAGTCCTCTTCCTCGCCTTCTCGGCCTCAGCAACAATCTTCGAAGACGACGAAGAAGTAGAAGAGTACGTTCTTGACAATCCGGTCGTCGGGAGCCTGAGAACAAGAAGCCAGTTCTTAGCCGCTACAAGAATCAAGAAAGGCACACATTGTGACCCTATTCACCACAACGTTTGCAATGGCGTCTACGCCAACAACGGGACGAGCCTTCTAAACTGCTGCAAGACTCATTGCCGGAACATTCTCGGTGACCGGAACAACTGCGGGAAGTGCGGGAGCAAGTGCAAGCTTGGGCAGCTTTGTTGCAATGGAAAATGCACAAACATTGCCTACAATGCGGACCATTGTGGCAAGTGTAGCAAGAAATGTGGCAAAGGGATTAGTTGCGTTTACGGTAATTGTGGGTACGCTTGAAGTTTGTCGAGTCGCCACCTTTTGCTTATCGTAAGATATATTTATAAGATGAATAATAGATTTGATAATAAAGTTACCGATGTTATTTGATAGAGAAATGTGATGTTTGTGTAGCTTAATTAGATAGATTTGATTTTGTTGGCATTGCTTTTAGTGGGTATTGTTGTAAACATAACACAGGTTTAAGTGATGATAATAAGAGATTAGATCTTAATTTCTCAGATTTTTGTGTGGTGGCTTTATGTTTAATATTTGTCTATGTGATTTTAGATTATGAAATATATATTACGTTATAGATTGTCTTAAAATGTTGGTGGAAATTAGTTAAGAATGAATTTCTTGAGATGTTACGTAAAAATTTACAAGAAAAATTTGGACAACGACAAATCAACACGTGTGTTAAAAGACCTAGCTCTTACCCCTGGCTAACGACAAGTCACGAGGAGCTCTTGATCACCTCGCACTCTTTCACCGGTGTTCTTGAGAACATCCTCACTCGATTTATTCTTATTCGAAAAATCTAATTACTCCTCAACACAATACCTTAATAAATCAATATTCTTGGTGCTCAAATTTGAAACCATACGTCACGCTCAAACTGCGTCAACTCAAACAAAATCACCCAGTGAGGCTACTCAACATATGATCCCAGGGAGTCACACCTAACTCGGTAGTCTCTCCACGAGATTTGCAACACTTAATTTTACTCCTAATTGCTAAACACTTGATGAAAATTTAAAATAAGTTTTTTTCTTAAATAGACAATACCAACAACGTGAAAGACTTCAACCTAAAATCTTGAGGACATTGAACGCCTTAAACTATTTGTGCCTTAAAACCATCCGCGCGCACTCCATATTAATCTTGGGTTCTTGTCGGATTTCGAAGGAATCCACCATCTCTAGCTAGTTAGAGAAAATGGTTTGTTTCCTTGTCAATTTTAATGTTCAAAATACATCATGACCCAAATGAAGAAGCCCTAAAAAGAGGTCCATTGCTTTTGTTTAACCTCTTGACATTTGCCAATCAAAACCACATTGTCATTTCTCATAATTTTCCAAGAAAGTGGCTGACAGCTTATCATGAAAATATGTTCATTTACTTTTCCATTCAAGTCATATAGTCTCTTATTAGTCTTACAGATGATAAATTATTTGAATTCTGATTAACAATTTTAAGAGATCAATTTGATAATTTGTAGTAAAGTGGAGCTACAAGGTTTTGATTCTTAACTAAATCTCGGATAGCTTGCTTCAATTTGTCCAAAATTATCACTTCATTTCAAGGTAATTCTCAGTATTATTTCCATCTTTTTAAATTATTGAAACATACTTACTCAGTTTTGTGCTAATTTGGATTGCATATATACACACACACATAAACTGTAGAAAAGTGGTATAATTTGTAATAACTAAATGGATTGATTATACATTGTTTCAGAAGCTTACAATATAGACAGTCAAGCTAGTTAAGTTAAAGAAATAATCAAGAGATGATTACGAAATTAATACATATGTACTTCCCATAATATACTCCAATACTGCCCTCAAGTTGGAGTATGTTGAGTGTAAATGTCCAACTTTGATAAAAAAGTTAGCTAACTGATGTCGGCTCCCAATCAGATGGTGTTGAGGATTGTAGCTGTTCACGGACAAAGTGACAATCAATCTCAATGCGTTTAATGCGCTCGGTGAACAACGGGGTTGGAAGTAGAATGAGTTGCTTGTCACAAAATAGGGGAACTTGTTCAGTTTAAGGCACACGCATGCGTGTCATGGAGTAATTGACGAAGCCAAATGATCTCTCGAATGGTGATGGCCATGGCACGATATTCAGCTGCCATCGTAGAAGAGCAAGAAACAATAGACTGCTTCTTGGAGCGCCAAGAGACGGGTGAGGAGCCAAGATAAATAATGTACCATTAGACGTCGATCGCACGTAAGAATAAAGTGGTGTCAGAATAAGGAAAGATGATCCCTTGACCTGGACACCCATTAAAATATCGCAAAACATAGAGTGATATCGTAGTACGCACAACATGCATGCATGCATAATTTGACTGCGCTAGGGTATGTACAACGTAACTAATTTCTGGACGATTGATAGTGAGGCACAGCAGGCGCCTAATAAGACGGAGTTTTCTAGGTTCTCTTGATTGTTGGGTTGTGGTTGGAACATTCAAAATTGGAAGTGAGTAGAAGTGGATTACTGGGACGAACACAATTGCTGAACCGTGTAAAAAATCTTGGAAATTTGTCAAATGTTGGGATTGTGACGAGAAGATTAAAGGGTGGCTCTTTCTCTTCAAGTGTAAGAGGGAGCCAAATGTCACGACCCATAAGAATGGTGGGAATAAGTGGAGTGGGATCATGCCAATGCCAAGGATCTCTCTCCTTCAGTCACGAGCATGGCTGGATGGTATTCTATAATGAGACCGACGGGAGGGTAACAATACCTTTAGCTTGTTAGTAGGTCTTCCAATAAGGTGATTTATGTTTCAGTTAGGTTGTTGCCTGGAATGTAGCGCTATGTCACTCTTCTTGGATTATTTTCTTTCTGTTCTGAGATGTTAACTACACATGTTTTGTAAGTTGCTAAAGCTTATGTATGGTGAAAAATTTGTTCTACCATACAAGATAGATTTTCTTCTTCCATGTATAATTGTGCACATCTGTATTGCATCTATAATTTACACTTTTAGCACAGTTCAGTAACCAAAAGGTATGTGAAAATGTCATAAGTTGTGATTTTTCTTCTTTGAGCTACACATATATATCCATTCAAGAAAACTAATGATGATCCACATTCTGCAAATAAGTTACAATATAGCCAATATCTCATTGAGCAACAAACTTTACATGATTTTCTTTCTGAATTGTGGATACTGAAGCTAACAAGTATTGAACTTTTTCCTTGAATTCCTTTAGTGAGCACCTCGACGTATCACATAATTCTTGAAGCTTATAGATACTGAATGATTTCAACGGCAAACTTTCCTTTCCTAGTCGATTGTATTTCTCCAATCTGAAGAAAACAACATAATATGAAGTTAGAAACTCCTAGTTCGTGAAGACATTAGACGCTGTTATGTTACCTTCAGTCTTCCTCTTCCGCTGACGGATACTACATCTCCAGTCTTTAGGATGGTTCCATTTTTGGATATAGTGTTCCAATTAACACGCACGTCCCCTCTACTACAATAAGAATCATAAAAAATGAATGTGTGTGTATAAGGATTGTGAAAACGATTCAAGAAATGAACATATTTTACAACTTCTATATGTACCTGATGGCATCAACTAATTTTGATCGAGAAATCTTAAAGCCTGCACTGGCTACAGCATCTACTCTCAACGATGCTTCTATGGCTTTGAATGTCTTGGTCCTGCATGCACGTGCAACACATAAATACGAGTTTTCATTTAGAGTCTTCGCTAGTTTCCTCGGAAGAAGTGAGAAAAAGGACAGGATTTAATGACTTGTGACCTTGGTGGTTCATATTCAAGAGCCAGCAAGGGAATTTGTGTACACGACACTGGAACATTGCCAACCTGCAAAATGCAAGTACATTACTAAACAAATTGGTTTCAACATTATCATGTTGTTTTAACATAGCAATGCATCGAAAGCATGTAATTACTACCTTATCCAGTGATGATATAACAAAGTCAACTAATTCGGGCACAATGAGAAACTGAGCTCCCTTATCTCCCTGGATAGCAAACAAAGAGTTACAGAACAAATGTCAAATTCGACCCCAAAAGAAGCACAACTTTGAGGCTGACGAGAGATTACTAAGTAGTTGGAGAGAGAAGCAACATATAAAAGATTGTAGTGTCTCATTCAGAAACCAGAACGTAAGGGTGTTCAAAATCCGGGTCCAGACCAAATTTTTGGACCAAACCAAATAGATTCTGTCCGGTGTTCAGTCTGACATTGTTGCAATCAGGTTTAAATTCAGAATTTCACCTATTTCCCTAAACAATAGAATCGCAAGAAGTTGAAAATATAAATAGATATTCATGCATCTCACTTAGCTTCTATCATTTCTTATATAGCTAACTCACGGTCATGGTCAATAAACTCATACAATATTTCCTTTTTCACATTATGTGAACTTCACAAAGAAAGAAAATCCGTCTCTTAAGTCTTGTAGCCACCATTGTACGTCATTCACGACTTGCTTTCCAACTAATCTACTGCAATATACATGTATGAGCAGTCTAAAAAACAGAGAACATATCACGTATAAAATGCACAAGATACCTGCAAGAGAATATCTCCGACTTTTTCCCTGACAATCCCTGTACCAAGAATTGAGCCAAGAAAATCACCATGAGAGCAAGGTTGATACGAAAAGTTCCCTGTGACACTGGAACAAAATAAACAAAGGTTACAAATAACTTAGCCTTGGATATAATATAGTTTCGATATGGTGGAAAGGAATGTGATATATTTTACCTCAATGAGGCAACTACATCAGGATCGCCTGTTAGTATATCTGGATGCCCAACAGAGATCCGGCAGCACTCTGCCTATATTATTTGGACGATATATATCAACACATAAGCAGAAACAATACTACAAGGTTCATTACAAAGGAAACTAGATTTTTTTAGATCAACCTCTGGGTATCCTCCTTGAACAACAGCTTTCAAATTGGCTAGTTTCTCCAATGCTAGCATGGACTCCTTCAGAACTGGTGGGGTAAGAAAGTTTGTATGGAGAACTTCTCTTCTTAATGATGCCCGTTTGGCCTACATTGACATAATTTGGAATGGCCATTACATTAAACATCTTTAAGAAATAAACATTACTTGATGAAGTAAGTTTGGAAAACAAAAGAAAACATGTGTTCTGAAAAGGGAAGAACGCATGGCCTTTACAAGGAACTGAGGTAGTGTTTGAATTAAAGATTTTTGGAATGGGAATATGAATGAAGAATAGGAAAGGGAGTGAGATTCCAAATTGAAAGTCATTGTCATGACAAAAAAGTTCTAATCCAAACATAAAAATTCAGAATCTCATACCCATTCTCATTCTTGGTCCCCGTTACAGAACGAAAATTCTAATGCAAACGCTACATGAATGTAGCAGTAACACATACCATTTCAAGGATATTCTTCACTTCATCATTAGCAGTTTTTTCACCCGCTCCTTTTAGCAAAATATCAATGTCCCCCTTTATTGCTTGCACCACATGGCATATCCCTGCAGCTGACATATTATATTGGTTCAGAAAGTCATTACCGAGAATCAAAACATTAGTTTATACGCTAGTAAACATGTTATCACTCAAGATTATAAAAAATAAAAAATTAAAATTAAAACATAAACTTGCTGAAGTGAGAATGGAATAGAACGGATGCCAATTTTATAGTACATCATTGTGCAACACTTCAACTGAACATGCAGTCATGCACCATGCAAGGACTAAGTCACTTGTTGCATTACCGAAATGATAGAGCACCCAGTGATACCTCTATCGGGGTTGATATGGCTTGATGGTGATGGCTCTAGTCGTGAAGATTGTTGTAATCCTAGGAAAATGTTTACAACTCTATTAGCATATGGCTTGAGCCAACCCCTAAGATTGAATTAAGTTATTTACGCTTATCTTGGTTGAATTTAGAATACGGTCAAGTTTTTCTGAATCTTGAGTGCACACAACTTTTTGAATTCACATATAAACAACCCAAAATTGATTTCTTCACAAACCTAACAAAAGTATTCATCAGAATATCCCAGCTTTCAGTTTTCTGTTAGAAACCAACACTTTAAACCACGACTCAGACTAATTAATGACTATAATTTGACAACCTTCTTTTACATGATATTTGTTAAGAGCAAACTAAGAACTAGTTACAAAGCCAAATCAAACCAGGGATGCCGGTGCTCAAGCTTAGCTCGTAAACAAATCAAAAGCTTCATTAGCTATTGTTTGATTCTAATTAGTTGTTTACCAATCATGGAATAACAATCCTGAAGAAGCTTTATAAAAAAGCCAACTAGTTGTAGCATCATTGAGCAAGATTCTCTGGCGCAACCTTATCTAGAGAGCATAGAACTTATCACATACATCATTGTGTAGCAGCATATCGGAAACAACACAATAACATCCTATTATATGTTACCAGCTCAAGAAATTAATTCAGAAGCTTTTCATGGAATACTCATGTCCACTTTACAGTTTATCACTTCTGCTGAATGAGATAAATTATCAAATTTCATCTAAGTAAACCCAGCATATTGCTCTACTAAAGCATCAACGTGTCCCAGGGACTGTATTAAGAACACTTCTTTTAGAGTTGTCGTCTAGCTCAAGCTCAAAGCTTTACTATTCATTAGCTAAAAAAAATCACATTCTACAAACACATTTCTACAGTTCATCCAAATGGGTACCTCAAATTCCTCAAGTACGCTTCAAATTCAACACAAATATATACATAATTAGATAAATATTGGTATTGCATCTCTTCGGTGCTGAAAAGAAAAACATAAACACATACTACAATGTTTGCATTACTACAAAGCATCAATAAGTACAAAGTATTGTTCCCAAAAATGTCTCTTCTAGAAGCTCATGCTCTAAACTTTACCACTAATTATTCATTAAAAAAATCACATTCTAAGCTCTATTACTCTAAAGCATCAATGGGTACCAATAAAATCAAGCTTTAAACTTTACTATCAATTACCCCAATCCAAACCAAAAAAAAAAAAAAAAAATCAAATTTTACGCACATTTCCACAATTCATCCAACTGGGTACCTCAAGTTCCTCAACTTCGCAAAAAACTCAACACAAATGAATACATAAACATAGCATTTCTCTGGTACTGAAAAAAGAAAAGCATAAACATAGTACAAAGCAGAGATCAAATACCTGAAGAGGTAGGAGGAGGTATGAGAGGACCAGAGAGATGAGTTTTGCAGAAGGAGAGGTTGTTGTTGAAGGGAAGGGGACGACAGAATGCGAAAGCCAGAGATGCTCTTCGGAGAATCAACGGCGAAGCCAAGCTGGTGGCTCCCATGGCCGGTTTTGCTCTCTACACCAATCGGGTCGTTCATGTTGCTGACAATATTGGTGTTAAGGCTGGTTTCGGGTTCGGGTTCGGGTTCGGTTTTGGTATCAGTGTATGGGTTAATGGGTGGGTGAACCATACAATCTCAACAACTCATTGTATTTTGCTACATCAACATAAAATACAAGGACACAAATGTATATACTTGTTGAGTTACACAACACACCTTTTGACCCAAGCTTCACTCCACCTCGTATCGTCGGCGATGAGAACTCGAGACTTCAAAGCAAATGCGAAACACTTAAACCGCTTGACCCAACAAATCTTGATTATATTTTACTCTTTTTGCCCTTCAAATATTTGTATTTTTGTAGTTGAATATTTCAGATGAACGGTACATAAAATATTGAGAAGTATTTCGGCAAATTATACAAGACATGTCCAATAACAAAGACAGATAGTGCACAAACTAGTTTTCATGTTGGTAGACTACTGTTTCTTCATCATTCCCATCGTGCAAAACTAGGTCTAAAAATTTCAATTTTATTTTTAAACATCAAAATGTTAAAAGATGTTTTACAAAGCAAAAGACATTTCACAATTTTTCATCTCAATGAACCCAAATCATACCTCTAAGTACAAAGTTTCACATTCACACCCTCAACTCCTTTATCTTCCAAAAATTGTTGTTGCATATTGCATTTCTGACACCAACGTTAAAAGATCAGAAAAATACATGCTGATAATATTAATATAGACTCATTCTGCAGTTTCATTTGTTTTTCTAATCCACTGTCTTGGTTGCCTTCTTGGATTCCTTGTTCTGTGCTTCCTCATACCTGAACTCCGGTGCTCGCTGGTGCTAGGCCGGTTTGAGGAGCTGCCCCTAGAATCCGTTGCTGATGTAACTACTGTATCGCTATGCTGTTCATCGTGTTTTTCTTCGGTTGACGTCGTGGCGGGTGATGTAACTGGAGGTGGAAGAAACATGCCTGGCTGTACTGCGAGCGTTTTCTTCGGTTCAATTAAGCCACTGTTTTCTTGCTGCAACTTCAGTATGGCCTCAAATTTTTCTCTTCTCATGTTCTCCGAATCACATTTGAGAAGCTCTTCGTCATCATTATCTCCAATTGTGTTGGTACTCTACAATCCAACACAAAACGCAAATAAGCCAGGTGATTAAGCTCACCTTCATCTCGATTATAAAAACAGCAACCAAGTCATTTGCATGAATCCATCATCAAAACTTGAAATTTTGTAGGAAAACATCAAATCTCCAATACATCCATATTTTGTATCATATCCTTACTTGAAACTGCATGTAAGAAAATAGGAAAACCTAAGTAGCAACGAAGAGTTCAAAAGATGAGTTTGAGATGCTAATTTAACTCAGGTTAACAAGATACTGAATTCACATGAAGCAGAAATGAAATCTCCTTATCGAAATTCCATTTTTATACAAATATTAGTATTTCATAGTGCATTATTAGATTAATTCAGTGAGAAAATGTTGCTATTGTATCTTTGAATTAATTATATAGACATATTTCAGCTTTCAGTTACCCTTGCTGCTTCTTTACTCTAGGTGTCTTAATGTTACCAATCTAACCAAATAAGTAAATAGATAAACTTTGACTAGTTCTATCACATTCATGAGTAGATCGGCATACCAACTGATTAGTTGAATGAGTACCAACTAAGTCGAGCACATGTTCAATATCCCTGGAATGGAAAACCTTGCGGCAAACTGGGCAGTTTCCCATGCTATCTTTCATCAACACATCCATATCTAACAAGAAACCCAAAAAGTATTGTATGAGTTATCATGGCAGAATATTCAAATAACAAAGGTCTTTAAAACAAGAACAAAATGTCTATACTCTATATAGTAGAGCGTCCCTAAAAACTTACCATGTTTTTACTTGCCAAATGGATGAGAAATTAATAGAATTGATCACCACACAGTGCATGGGAACCCAACACAATAACTTTGACACTCTAAACTGACACTTTGTATTACAATGTTATTTTTTTATATACCTGAACAAAAAATACAATAAAACAAAGAGAACAAAAAATAAAGCAGCCCTAAACTCTGGTGGGGGCAAAAGTAGACCAAAGCAAATGCCTTAAAACCTGATTCCCAATCAACCCATCCATGAAAATTTACTATTCTCAAATAAAAATTCAGAACTCCCCAAATTCAAGGCTAGATTTCCCCACTACAACATATCAAAAAGATTTAATCAAGGACAAATGGCCATTGGCTTTGAAGATATTTATTAAAGCTTTCATCATTTTTCGGAATCTAAAGCTACAATTATCATGCAAGAGTTGGGATGAGGATTGTCCTCAAGAATGCACCAAGTTCATTTGATTTGGCTAAGAGTAAGACTGTCAACCCTCGAAAGCCAATATTAATCAACCTTTGTGTGATACCTAACACTTCTTAAGTAACATTCTTAAATTACCAAGTTGTCCCCTCAAGCCTTTAGTAAAAAATTAAAAGCTAGTTCAGCCGTTTATTAGGACTACGACATACCTTTTTCATTTCTCATGGCTCTATTAGGCAAGAGGGTTGCTCTAGATGAATCACCAGTCTTGGTTTCTTTCTCTTGTTGGAGCCAATTCCACCACATGATAATGCACTCGCTGCAATTATTCCAAAAAATAATGAATATACAATTCAGATATAAAACCTACATCATCAGCAGTTATATTTTTGGTAAAACAAGAGAATAGAACTCTACCTGTGAAAACAATGGAAGCAAGACATTAACTTCATAAAGGGCAAAGTCTTCTTCTGGTTATCTTCACAAACCAATGGATAGAGACACAAGGGACAATCACCATCAGGATGATTCATAACAGAAAGCTCCTGAAACGCTTCCTAAAAAATGTAAAATTAAAATCTCTGTAGATATAAACAAATTTACATAGATAAAGACACACAAATGTGCATGGCCATTGCCCAGTTAAATAAAAATCATGGCTCTCTAAGAATGTATTCTGATTTCTGAGCTCTTTTGTCACGTTGAATGCATTATCCATCATTCCATATTCTCAAAATTACAAAATAATGATAGCCTTAATAATTCTATATAACAATATCCAAGAATGTGATTTGACTGCTATAGCAGTTCATCAGAATGTATTTTTAACTTAAATATGTTAACTATAAGGATGGTGATCAATACATATCCAAGCTAAAATTAGTATCCAAATTGTTCTCAGTCAAATTCCTTACAGAGTAACAATGTTGTTTTTTCACTAAACGGTTTGATAAAATGAGCAGCAAGATAATTACCTCACAAAGTGCTATGAGCATCAAACATGAAGATAGTTCACAGGCTTTGTTTTGTATGGTAGTTATCAAATGTTTTTGCCTTTTTTCATCAAGACCCTTGGAATCCATTATATCAATGCATGGTGGTTCCTTTGGATACTGCCACAGAAAGCATACAAAATGCTAACTATCAAAACAAAACCAATATTACAAAGTTCAGAGAACAAACTGATTAGAGCGCCCTACTGATATAAGTCAGACATCTACTAAGGACAGTATGCAATATACTATTTAACTAAAATTTCTTGGATGTGCAACTTACATCACAGTGGTTCAAGATATGCAGACAATAGACATATAGAATCAGCGAAATTGTTAAGTGTCCAACGTCTAAACAAAAGCATATCAGATGAGATAAGTCCAGCTAAAAACACTGAATCTTGTTCTTGCTTTCTTTTTTATAGGAGGGTAATTTTTGGTAATTTGTCATGTTGATAGAGTTTGCAGTTAAATTTGATTTCCTCAAATGTTTGCAGAATATGCATAATTCAGAAATAATTGTGGGTACGTCTATGTATTACCTGGGGACCTGCTCGTATTCTAATAATTGCTTCCACAAACTGCACATAATTAAAATTTGACACCAAATTAGAAGCAGTAATCATAAATCAATTAAAGATATGGAAACCCATAAATTGCATCACCACGATGGATAAAATGAAACTATGTTGGATTGTTAAGCTTAAGCATGCTCACAAGTCTCAATCAATACACAGACAAGTACTATTTCAGAGTGCATGAACAAATAAAACCGCACATTGAAAATATAGTAGAAGTTTGCAAGCGCATTCATCTTAGAAATAACTTATCCATTCACAGGCCTCAAAAAGTTAAAGAAATGATTAACTCCAAAAGAGGGATGGAAAAAATATATCCATTTGTACCTTCCAGCTTGGAGAAAAATTCCACAGATGACAGGGAAAAAGAAAGGTCCAATATATGGTTCAGTTTAAGTTAGATTGCCACTTCCAGTGGTGAATATACATTTCAAACAAGATTCAATTTTTTTCTCTACTTGAGAAGTTCCTGTTCCTTACCTATGTTTTCTAGAATACAAAACAAAAGTGTTCCACTAATGGAAGAGAGATAAGGCAGTGCAACAGAGTAGATAGAGAACCTGCTGGGAGGAGACATCAGCTGTGCGGGGCTTGATGTGGACGTGAAGATGTGGAGGAAAAGTTTCAAGAACCACACAATCATCTCCGTACACTGCTTGCACTGCTTCCACTTCCATCACCACTTCTTCTTCTTCTTCTGCCATATTATCGTACAAAACTGCAGCAGTTAGCAAAACTCTTTTTCTTTTCTTTTTTTCTCTGTGCGCAAGGGGTCGGGCCTCCTCTCTCCTGAAAGAATCCTTTTTCTTATAAATACAAGTCCTTCAAATCAACCAACACCTGCCAAAACCATATACCGACTCAAGTAAATGGACTACCCTTAATATGCAAGTTAGAACCTAAGAAAACACTTGGATACCAGCTAAAGTAGCTACTAGAGGCAATTAGGCAAAAAAACTCTGAGCTAAAAGAATTATTAGGAGAGAAATTCACAGCTACAAGCCTACAACAAAGTAGAGCCGTTATAGTTCTAAGTGCAAATTCAACCAACCCTGATACTGCAAAAATCATTCTGAAAAGACCAAATTTGATATAACTCGTGGAACCATGCTGAACTTGGCAGCAAGAAAGTAAAAAATACATATAAAAAAGCTACATTGTCATTGTCTCTGCAATAGAAATTGAGGATGCTTCAAGTATTTCCTTTATCCCTCTTCCTCAGCAACCCATGTTTATTTCAATATTATGCTAATACTTCAAACTTCAAAAAACAATTGCATATCAACATTACAGTTGTGATGATTTCCCAATTCCTTTTCTGATGCCAAAAAATAAAAAATCAACTATATTACAAAAAATTCCTTGACCCTTCTGAGAATTTTTACTATCTATAATCCAATAAGCTCAGACACAATCCAATTTACTTTGGAACTAATATTAAACAGATGGTAAGCAAGTCCCAGTCTAAGAATCCAAACAAAAATAAAATAAAATAAAGCACACCCTTTTCAGTTTTCAAATAAATATCAAATTGGTACATATAATCAGCAATTCATTAATAGTGAGAGATACATCGGAAAGGCCCTAAAATTAGATTGGCCTCTAGGTCGCCTAGGCAGGCTCAGCTCACCTGAGCACCGGCGAAGGAAGAATCGGTCTTATCGGCGGCGATAGGCGGGATCGCGGGACAGCGGAGTCGGTGACTGCACGTGAGATAGTGTGCAGAGTTGGGTATCAATAACGAGGCAAATCGAATTCAGTTCCAATTACTTTTGTTGTTCGGAAATTGGAATTATTTAAAAATATTTAAAATATAATTTCCCAAACCCTACTTTGTTTTTATTTTTTGTTAAATTGGTCAAAAAACTCTTGTAAATAATTGAAAAAATTTTCGAGGAGTTTTCACTACTGATTTAGCCCATGTACTTTTTTTTTATACAGTCCAAATGACTTACGTCATCAACCACGCCTCGTCACCCATCCACGTAGACTATTTTCTCCACGTCACCATTCATCACATCTCCATTTTCATATTAAAAACACAAAAAAAAAAAAAAAAAAAATAGAGGTGAAACAATGGATTCATAACTGCAGCCCCTGCAATTTAAATATTCACAAGATAATAAAGATCTAAGCGAAGTCAAAATTGGACGAGGCTATGAACTCACTACTCACCAATCTCTCTCCAAACGCATTTCACACCCAAAAAGCTCTCATTTTTCCATATGGGTTTTCACTTTAGCTACCAAAAATCAATCAAAGCTCCATTCTCTGTGTCTGGGTTTTGTTCTGTTATGAGATAGCACTCAAAATGGGCATCAAATTTCTGAGTCTCCAGATGATTCCATGGTATTTTCACCTTATGGAAAATCATGTCTCCTGCTTACAGTTCCACTCCGATCCGGAGCCGGCGCCGCCGGTCGTTGGAACCATCAAGCTCATCAAATCGGACGGCGTGGTCAAGACCTACCACCGCCCAATCCCCGTCTCGGAGCTGATGCTGGAGTTCCCGAAACACCTCGTGTGCCGCTCCGATTCATTCTACATCGGACAGAAGATCCCGGCTCTGTCGGAAGACGAGCAGCTCCAGATCGGCCACAAGTACTTCCTCCTCCCGAACCACTTCTTCCAGACGGTTCTGTCCTTCGTCACCGTCGCGTCCTTCGCCGCCTCCGCCTCGCAGCTGCCGTCGTCCGGCAAGAACGCGTCTCTC
>JAYMTA010002167.1:0-17328 GCA_036897625.1 Pelargonium cotyledonis | reverse complement strand
TGGCCCCCCCCCTCCCCGCCGTTACCAGAATCTCAGCAAGTCTACTCACTCCCTCACATTTCTCACGTGTTCGCGTCTCCGACGGAAAAGGGCTCAAACACTATGTTTGGAAAAATTCAAGGAAAAGAGAGTGGATAAGTAGGATTCTCAAGTGAGTTAACTTTCCTGAGTTCATTTGATTTTAAAATCCCATGGGGGATTGAGATTTTAGATTCGCATGAACTTTCCCAAGTGGTGGGAAAGTCACACGACTTTTTTGCCTTTCATTTGTTATCTTAAATGTTATAAATATCCTCGTATTTTTACAAAAAAACTCTCACGCCATTTGAGATAAAAATTCAGTTTTGCCTATTTTTTTACTAAATTACTAATAAATCAATTCAGATTCAAATATAATTTTTTTTTTGCTTGGTTTATACATACTTTTGTTTTAAATACATAATCGAATTATTTTATAATTGTTAATTTTTATATCAACATTTACATTGACTTGTCATTTTTTATATGAAATGTCTACAATATCCTTAATTTTCCAAAAAATTAACTCCTGTTAATTATTTGAGTTAAAAAACATGTCTCATTTTTCAATAAATTAAAAATTAAAATTTAATATTGTAAATATGAAATGAAATCAAATATAATTACGAATACATTTAAAAAATTGAATATTTATAATATAAAAATGTGAGATATTTGGTATATTTTTTATTATTTAAATTTTCATATGGCTAAACATAATTACTTATATCATTAGAAAATATAATGATAAATTGAAGAGACAATTAAGTAATTTTTCAATATTTTCCGACTTTTTACCTCTGTTTTGGAATTTTTAGCCAAACACAATATTCACTTTCCACAACTCAGGATTATGCGTTTTCCCTTCACTTTTCGATGTGTCAAATGCTCTTATCAACTTTCCTGAGAAAGTAAACATTCCGGGAAAATTTACTTACCCGTTGCCAAACGATACCTTCAAAATAAACCCAATTTTTATTTCCCTCCCAACAATCAGTTAGCTATTCAAAGTTCAAACCAGCTCACTCTTCATGTATATCAGTTTGTTCTTTTTTTCTATACAGATACACTCGTTTCATTAAAAAAATATATGTACTGTTTTATCAGTGATTACTAATACTTCCTCCGTCCCAAAATGAGTGTCATGTTTCTATTTTTAAGTTATTATATTATTTTTTTTCCCATATTACCCATATCACTTGTGCACATGGGTAGATATGCACATGGCGTGCAGGTGGGAAAGTGAGGGTTATATTGGAAACACACTAAATTATCTTGTAATTCTTAATTTTTGCAAAATAAAATAAAATAAAAAAGGAAACAAGACACTTATTTTAGGACGGATGGAGTATATTTTATTGATTTTAAGTCTAAAAATTTTCAAAGAAAAAAAACTCTAAAAAAATTGTGCCTACACTACGACTAAAAGTTGGTTCTGTCACTGTATACATATAATCTTATCCGCAGTTGATGAGCTCTAGTTCATGGTATTTAGTTCATATAATCACACGTCTTCATATTCAATATATTTAGTTCCAATATTCTCTACACAGATCAGAATCAATGATCTACCACTGTAAATACCTCTTAGGGGTTGATGTTCAAATCACTCACGCACATTCATAAACTTGTGAATTATAATATGCTTAGCCATACTCACTCATTCTCACAACATAGGTTAATTTTCGTGTGACATACAAATCTTAACATAATGTGTGTTTTTCATGTGTAGGAGCGTTCAAGTGAATTACACACTCATATTTGTTAAAGCAGTTAGATTGCAACAACTTGTTTCTACACTAGTGAGGTGAAGAATATCACATCGATCATTAGTTTCATTTAGCATGTTGAAATCATAAGAAGAATACATGTCTTTTTTTTATGGGACCAGTTGTGACAATACATTGGAATTTTCTCGGAAATTTTTTGGTCGATGCCGGAAAATTCATACAAATTATTGGGGGTGTATTGAAAGCTAGCAACAACAGTAGAGTTGTGAGAATATTATTTGTATTTCTTACTAGGATAAAATGGAGGTGAGTCGACTCACCTAAGCTTAGGTGAGTCAGACTCTCAAAATTACGTAGTTTTCAGTAAGTAATTAATGTGCAAAACCACTAAGGGTGGCGCAGTTGTTTATTCCAGCTGTGTGAGTAGGAAGAAGTCTCATGATCGATTATCACTCAACTCATTCTTAGTGGTGGTGGTGTAAGAGACCACTTTGGTGCGGTAAGGGGCCAAAAGTCCTAGGCTAGGGTTAAGAGGCAAAGTCTCTTTCCTGAACACTATTTTCTTGTTCAAACTTGTATATATATGTCTTGAAAAGATTTCTTATGCCGTCGCAAGATAGGATTTCGGCACCTATCTGTATCAAAAGTAATTAATGTGCAAATCAAAACTACTTGGTTTTGATTAAAAAAACTATCAACCCTAATAATTATCTCTATTTCCATTTACCCACCTATAATCTATGTCTTCTCCACCATTGCAATTCACAGCAAGCTGCGGCACCAACACTACCTCCATAGTCCACACCATCCATTTATATTTGAATAAGAACTCAGACCTTTTCCGCCATGTAATATCTATATATACAATATTGATCATAACAAATACAACAATTTTCATATACACATGAGTTGTACTCCAAGTTTTGTTTCTTAAATCCATGTTTAATTCATTAATTTCAATCTCATTAATGAATTTATCCAAGTGTAAGAAGAAAACTCCAAATTAACAGTCCATAAGTTTAAGTTTGTTGATTTTTTTGTTGACTCGTATAATTCTCTATCTTGTGCATTTTTCTGACAACAATCATATACTTAAATATAACAACCGATATTACATGAAAAATTATAAACCCACAAAAGTTCATGGAGTATACTAAATTAGTGATCGATGCTTGGAGTGTAGCAATGCGAAGATGATAGACTATGTGGAAAAATATGGAAATGGGGGAAATTGTTTTTGGACTTGGATTGTTTTTATTATTTGATTGACTGCAATACTTTGTACATGAATTTAAGAAACAAAACTTGAAATGGAGCAGTGTGTATGGTTACTGATACTCTTTTATGATCATTGCATATACAGATATACTACTATATAGATAAACATGGAGTGAAAGGTTTTGGTTTATATTCAAAAAGAAATGGAGGGTGTGAAGGTGGTTGTGAGTGCCGCATTTTTGCAGTGTAGTGATAGAGAAATAATTAGGGTTAAGCCTTTTAATCAGAACTACGTAGTTTTGATTTGTTCATTAGTTAGATCACTAAAACTATGTAGTTTTAATTGTCTAACTCACTTAAGATTAGGTGAGTCGACTCACCTCCATTTTACCCTTCTTACTATATGTTTATGTAAAAATTAACTAGTGAGAATATTAGACCCATTTTGGAATTTCTGATTATGTGTGATTGGTTTATGAGACCATTTTTGGTATTTGCTTTTGGCTTACATTGTTTGGATTGAGTGAGATGACATTTGTTCTTCTATATTAACATTTCAAGGGAATTTAAATAGATAATCGGGTCAACAATGACCCATATAAGATAATCGTGTCGGGTTGAGTCGTGACAAATCTAAACCCATTAATGTAATCATGTCATGTCAGGTTAACACGAACCTGATTATTATAAACGAGTCTATCGTGTCGTATAATTCAACCCGTTTAATAAACGGATCGAGTTCTTGTTGACTCATTTATCAGAATACTATATTTTCAACATGACACGAACACGATCCCGTGAACACGAATTGTCATCCCTAAATTAAAAATAGAAGGATCTTGAACGAATGGTATAAATTGAAAAATTGAAATCATTGGTAGGGGTAATATCGTAAACACAATTTAGGGGGGGGCGGAAACAGGTAATAGTATTAAGGTTGAAGACAATTGTGGCGGATACTTTCTGATGAACAATTCTGGATATACTGTTTACAGTTACTGAGAGTGAGTGAAGAAGAAAGTTATGGCAGCTGGATTCACTGAACTCATGCTTGGACGGACTGGAGGTCTTAGCTCCAATAATGCTCTCTTCACTTCCATCTCCAATCTTTCTGGTTTCTTCTCTCTCTCTCTCTCTCTCTCTCTCTCTCTCTGCTTTTTTTTCTTTCTATTGTTTGGTTCCTGGGAAACCTCTAGAAAAACAAAATAATTGCATTCAAGCTTTGGTCTTCAACATCAGTTTATATAGGACCCAGATTAGAAATCTGTGATTTTGCTTCGACATGTCCTTGTAACTGTTATTAAAATTGCAGACTAGTTTGGAGGTGGGGCTGAAGGATGATGTCAAGGGCTTTTTTTTTTTTTGTTGAAATGTTGTTTCTCTTATAGACATTGTATATTTATGTTAAAGAACCTTTTCATATTGTTGTGAAGTTTGAAGCTTTTTTTTTTCTAGGGAACAATTTTAAAGCTTTTTCCTTGTAGATATTCCTACATTCAAAAGGGCATCTTTAATATTGTTTCTGTTCAGAGAAAAAAAAAATCTCAGTCATGATTTGTTGGCTGATACTCTCATCCAATAAATGATGGCCAATGAGGTGACGCCACATCAGCAATTAACACCCATACCCTCCCCAATAAGTTTGTGGGCGCAAAGCGTTTGTCTGGATTCATTTCGTATGTCTTTTGGTTGAGAGTCTCAGCCAATTTATAATGGTAGTGATTCATGATACTCTTCTGTTTAATACTTTAGTTTCTAAAAGTTATTATTTTAAGAATTTACCTCCTCATTAGCTACTGAAGTCCATATTATGCCTCCCTATTTTGTACAACTTTAGACTCCAAAAAGTTTATGGATGTGCATATACTTGTTATGGCCTCATAAGCAAAAGCAAAATAGCATAACAAGCCTGACTTTTGGTTTGAGTTTGACTCATTGATTAAAAAGAACCTTGTTGAGGCATTAACAGGACATTATTTGTCTACAGCTGTAAGTTTTACCTTGGATTAGGAAGATAAATTATATTCAGCAAACCTTTCTCCTCAGTTACTCTCTTATGTGGCAATGATGCTAGTTTTGGTTGCTATTCTTTGATGTTATTTGTATCCATGATGTTTCTAGGTTGTTTCCCTGAAATAAATCAACCCCCCACCAAGAAGAGACAAACCCGTCCCTTGGCTGGCAATCTTAATGGCTCCATTGTTCTTCCGGTTGAAGGGAACGTTTATCCACTTGGGTATTTGTTGATTGCAGTTCAGGTTACTTCTGTTCTTTTAGCTCTACTATCTTTTGTGTAACATGATCTGTATGTTTCTATTTGTCAGACGCTATCAAGTGAAACTGAAAATCGGCCAGCCTTCTAGGAGCAGGATCTTTGACCTTGATATTGACAGTGGCAGTGCCCTCACTTGGGTGGAATGTGATCCTGACGTGAGACAAGGACAACATTGCAAGGGTTGCATTGAGGTACATTTGTCATTTGAATGTTTCAAGCAAGATTATCAATTAGATATTTGTTTCTCTCTCTATATATATTTACTTTGAAAGTCTATCTTTTCGGGTACTTGTTGCAGCCTCTTGAGAGAAGATACCATCCCAGAAGGGTTAATGTTGTGAAGTGCAACGATCCCTTGTGCATTGCTAATCGCAATGCCATACGCTGGCCAAATGCGAGCCTGGATGGGCAATGTGACTATGAGATTAACTACGCTGATGGCTCCTCATCTCTTGGTGTTCTTGTCAAGGACTTCTTTCCTTTGACCTTCTCTAATGGTATTGCTATCAACCCAATTTTGGCCTTTGGGTGGGTAATATTTTCCTGTCGCAATTTATCCATTACGTTGCTCATGTTCACCAGTGGTATCCTCATCTCTCTCTGCTTTTGAATATAAAGAGGTGATGGAGTTAAGCCCACTCCACTTGCCCACCCAAAAAAATTCACTTGCGTTTATAAATTAAAAAAAAAACTAATAAATTCATGAAGCCCTTTAACTAAGTTACAAGTAAAGATAATGTCGATTAAAGTGTATATGATGATTCTTCTCTGTGCAGGTGTGGATATGATCAAAAGTATCCTCCTAACAGTCCATCTGCTGCTGGAGTTCTTGGCCTTGGCAAGGGTAGTGGAAGCATCTTATCCCAATTGCATGACCAAGGTCTGACAAGGAACGTCTTAGGCCACTGTTTAAGTCAGAAGGGAGGGTTCTTATTTTTCGGTGACAGTCCTGTCCCTTCACAACAGTTACTTTGGACACCAATGTCAAGCAACTTAGGCAACTACTACTCATCAGGACCAGCAACAGTTAATCTTGGTGGAGAACCTACAAAAATCAAAGATCTTACCATGGTCTTCGATAGTGGGAGCACATACACTTTCTTCAACTCCAGGAATTACAAAGCCATAGTTAACCTTGTGAGAATTATGGACAACAATTTACTTCGACTATTGCTATGTATTTTCAGTCCAACTAATAATCTGGATCAATCAGTCTATCATTTCAGCTAAAAAAACAGTTTAGCATTTTTCATCTACTTCAGTTATCAATTGATACAAATTCACTTGTTATTAATAGATTTGTGTTGATTTGCAGATAAAGAAGAATTTACATGGAAAACCCTTGATATCTGCATCAGAGGATCCTACACTTCCGGTCTGCTGGAAACCTGCGAATCATTTTGTATCAATTCGTAATGTCATGAGCTACTTCATGCCCTTATCACTCAACTTCACAAACACCGATAATGTCGAGCTGCACGTACCACCTCATGACTATCTTGTTGTCACAGTAAGCACATTAGAAGTAGTTTTGTGTCTTCCCTTTTTCCTTTTCCTTTTTAGCTTTCAAATTGGATACGTTGCGATTGGGTTTTTCAAGAGAAGCTCTAACTAGATCATCGGATACAGGATACAGGCAGTGTGTGCTTGGGGATTTTGAATGGCACTGAAGCAGGAATTGGGGACCTAAATGTAATTGGAGGTAAGAGATGTAGATGCAGCTCAAAACTCAAGGATGGTTGTGATCAATGCTTTATGCTTATAAACATTGTCTTTGAGCTTGTTTTCACAGATAACTTTATGCAAGACAAAATGGTGGTTTACGACAATGAGAGACAGCATATCGGATGGGTTCCTTTGAATCCAAACTCCAATCTCTAGTAATCACTCTTTGTATACTGTGATGTATGTGTGGGTTCTCAACCAGAAACATTTCATTTTATATGTTTATTAACAGCATGGATAGTATTAGTAACTCTAATGGGTATTCGAATGCTTTTGCAGGTCATGAGGTCTGCAACCCGATTTCTCCGGCGGCCTCGTTGCTTACTTATCATTATTGGTTTGTATATGAATCTGATTAGAGTTGCCACCCAATTGGTTAGAAGCTCTGATACCATAAGATGTGATTGGTTGATGCTGCAGATATCACAAGTTTGAGAACTATGTTTCCAAATAATAGATGTAGTTGGATCATAATCTTGTACACCATAGAGATGGCTGCATGCACAGCAAGCAGAGCCAATTATGAGAAATTCATCGAAGTTGAGTGCTATAGTCAAGTAATACATTTGCACTACTTTGTTTCTCTATATCAATGTTGATTAACGTCTCACTTACTACTATTACTGTCCCAAAGTATCCACTTTTTTTATAAAAAAATATTTAGTTATGCATGAATTACCGATAAATGTTTACGCCAAAAACTAGAGCATTGTAGTACTGAACAAGTGAATGGGGTGCATAGATACATACATACAAGTCATTGGTCAACCCAAAGGAAGCTGTATTGCAAGTACACCAAATAAAGATGTAACATTTCCACCATAGTCAACCTTGGATTACAGATAAATCTGGTCTCTTAGCAGGGACCATAAAATACAGGGAATTAGTTTCTATAGGAGTTAAATACATCCAAAATGTGTTACGTGGTACATATATCTGCGGCGCAAAATCATCAAAAGATAATATATATCTGTTAGTACAAGAAAAGAGGAAAGGAATGAATATTACAGGCATCAGCAGAAGAGGGTGTTAGTGACCTAGCTAGTATTACAAAGATGTTCCAGAATGTTAATTCACTAGTCAACCGGCTGAACCAGCTGAGACCTTCGTCTCCTCTTGCCTTCAGGAGTGCACTTTACACCATTTGCGGGAAACTTGCAATTCGATTGTCCTGAAATCCTGGTTGAATGACGTTCCAAGGAGGATTTGGCAGCCGGTGCTTGCTTCCTTCCCAAATTCTCCCCGTCGACTTTGGACAAAACTTTTCCTTTCGGAGATTTAACTCTCTTTTTCAAAGTTCTGTACTGTGCTTCCACTTTTCTCTTGTCATCCTTGAGTAAGCGAATGTGAAAAGGATTAACAGCTGAGTAACATGCAGACTCATCCTCAGTTCCACTCCTTTCCAAATCCACATCTCCATTGTTCACCTATACACCAAAACATATATACACATTACCCTTATAATGTACTGGAAGACAACAAGGACAAACACTGAGCATACCCATATTTTGTAATGAATTAAAAGGAATTACCAGTTGCAGAAGTGCAGAAAATGTTCGGGCCACATCGTGCTTTTCTTGACCCTTCACAACATCAGTGAAGGGCATCACGTTCACACTCTCTGCTTTATGTGATAGTTTATCAAGAATTCTCTCACCATAGACATGAATATCGAATGGAGTGCGTGAGTCCTATCAATAAAAACAAATAAATAAACAGGGCTCCGCAACAGTTCAAACCAGAAAGAACAGGGAACTTAGAATTGCAAAAATAACATGATCAACTATTGGCTGTAAATGATCCAAATAAAGTAGAATTTCTGACGTATATAGCCAAAAGATGAGGTATTTACTTGCTCCTCCAAGTTGTGCTCAATTTTCTGTTTCCAAGTTGAGACTCTAGCAGCTAATTCAGTCTGCTTCTCAGTCTCAGCAATGCTAGCAAGCAGAGAATCCTACGTGGAAGAAACTGGGTTATCAACTCATATCTGGAACCAAAAAAAAGGTAACAGCAACAAAAATGTGCAATCAACTGCATAGCTGAACAAATTACACTCATTTCCCCTGTCATCTATTTCCTGCACTCCCGGAAATTGTCGCTTCCTGGCAATTGTCCTTAAGACAAGCTAAGTTTTCTAAACAAGATACAAAATGTTTGATGTTTGGTGATAGAAAGCACGATGCAGAGATTGACAACTGTCAACTGATCACACGAGGCAGCAGAACTTGTTTCAAGCATGCTTTGCATTAGAAACAGGAGAATACATTCCATACACTACACTATTATGCTATCGTATACCAAGATATTCACAGAAGCAGACACCCTTTCCGAAGAGGCTATTCAGGAACAGAGGGAGTCCTTCCAACTTAAGGAATGTGGATGAGAAAATGGAATGAACACACTATAAATCAACTAAATAAACTAAGGTTGCATTTGGGAACATGATTAGATTTGAAATTTTGGATTTGAAATGTTATATTTCAAACATAAATATAATGTTTGGGAAATCACAGAATTTCAAATGAAAGGCAAGAGCTGTCATTTGAAATCTCATGTTTTAGGAATGTTTTGAATGTTATTGAATTTGACTAAAATCCAAATCCAAATTTAAATTTTTGGAGTTCTCAAACACTTCATTTGGCTCAAATCCAGCATTTCATTTGCTAGTTCCCAAACAGATCATAATAGAAATTAACAAACTACATCTACTATCCAGATAAGGTCAGATATGTATTTACTAGATGGGAGCGACAAAGATCTTCTAGGCTTGCATGAGAATCTGGATCTTCATCTCCATAAGCTTCATTGGTATCAAAGTGGGCTGTACTGTCATCATGCTGTGCAAAGACACACATGAGCATCCTAAAAAAATAACACTGTTGATGCAGCATGAAATAATTCTTAACATACCATACCTTTTCATGGTGACAAGATACATCAAAGTCCATATTCTCTGGCATGTCATCATCAGGTTGCCCAAAATCAGGGAACCCGCCATCAAACCCATTGTCTTCATTGTCATCCTCTAGATTGCAAAAAGCAGAAGTTTCATCTCCATTGAGAAGTGATTGTCGCAGCTGTAATAAGTGTATCAGATATAATTTACTATCCATAGAGAAATTAAGGATGGCACAGCCTTGGGAAATACAGCACCTTTTCATATAGCGGAGGAGAACTAGAATCGCTTATTTTTTCGCTGGCACACCTTGTCTCCCATATTTGGGTGAACTCTGGACTAATAGCACCATGCATTCTTGCGAGTGGGAATAATGTAGTTACGGAAGTTTTCTTATAAGAATTTGCCCTATGTCTCCTGGACTGTTTTACTGCTTCAGATGACATATCGAAACGAAGCATCATATGAGATGCATATTATAATAATATAGAGGCAAACAAGCAAACCAAAATAGATAAATGTTTAGAACCTTTTCTAAAAGGCTTCACTTTTAAGTTCCCAGGTTCATGAGGATTTAAAGGCTTCCATGGATCATCATCATCTGAATCATACAAGTCCTCAGGTTTTGAATATTGATCATCCATATCAAATGCTTGATCGGGGCCCTCGAAATTGCCACCGGCAAAAGAATCAGGCCCTTTACCACAGCTGTTGGCTTTAAATCTGGAATCAACTGAAGAGGTTTGATTGCAGTTAACATCCTGCCCCTTTCCAAGACTTGACTCGCGAGCAGATCCCCCTGTACGTCTTGTAGCAGATGGGATGTTCCTGCCAGCTAAGCTGCCCTTGATAGCACTGTTCTGCTCTTTCCCGCATTGAACCTCTTTCAAAAATTCATTTACTGCAACTGAATCACATGGATCCAACAGAATGAAGTCCCGGTAAAGCTCATTGGTAGCTAACTGCAAAACACATATTATAAAGTAAATCAGTCTATATACACAGACAGAAATACATATTTGTATGAACAAATGAAAACAGCTATACTACCAGATATGATTCTAGTTCTCCGCCATCACCAGTACTATCTAGGCAATCACCTTCAAGAACAACTAAGTTTGCAGGGGGCTTCACAAATTGATTTAAGGGGCCTTCACTGTATGCTAGACTGTCTATGCAATTCTTGGCTTCCACTGCAATGAAAGGAAAGTTTAGCCAATAATGGCACCATAGTACCACCAAAAAGAATGTAGAGGAATAGGGGTACCTGGTACTTCATCAAGACACCAAAAATTATCAGTTTCTTTATCACAAACTGCATGAGAACCACTTTCTTCTGGTTGGGCTGATTTGCCTTCTGACTGTTCCTGTAGTCTGATGATTCAAAGAAATAAATCACTCAAGATAATTCAAAGTACAGTCTGGACATATAACTATATTGGTAGAGCAGCTTTATCTACTCAGATTGATGAGATATGGTCAGTCAAAGAATCGAGCTTAATAATTGATATGTTTCCTTCTTTTCATCTAATATCCTTTTAGCAATAGAGTGAAAAACATTAAAGACCACATTATATGACATAAACACTGTTTGGAAATCTCAAAAATTAGGAAAGCAGTTTTTGTGTTTGAAATCATTTCAAACACTAGATTCGCAAATCCAACCAATTTTGGTAGAATTTCTTTAGGATTCAATTGATGTTATCATCAACTAAAAGAGTCCAGCCCTACCACCCAAACTCTACTATATCTCAAGTATTTTCAGACTACTCTTCTTAACTCTTACACACCAACTTCCATTTCAGTTGGCGTTGACATTTGACAAGACACAAACTTATGCTTTATGCTTATGAGACGTGTGTCGCTGAACCAGGCCCATCATCATGCTTTTGGTGGTCGTTTCACATAAAAAAAAGCAGCCATTTCCAATTTTCCAGCTTCTAGAGAGTAACATGAGAAATCAAATTTGTAGGAAGAGAACAGGTGCCCTTAAGCTCATGCCTCGAAAGATCTGACAGGTTAAACTGGGTAGTGGTCGATGAAATGAGAAGATTACTTTTTTCTTATATATAATAAGGGTAAAATGGAAAATATAATGGTTTGCTACGAGTTTCTTTTTTAAGGAATGGGACATAGAGAATACCTCCTTATTTCTAAGTGCTGAATTGAATTCAATATTAATTATCTTGCGATCAGAAGAAAATGAGGTCAATTCCATGAAATAAATGAAAATGGAATCATTTCAAATTTAGTGTACCTTAAAACCCATCAAATGATGCCTTAAAAACACTCCACACGCTGACGCAAACAAATAAAAATATACATTTCAATGCAGGATTCACTAAAGGCTGCTATCTTGCCATTAATGTTAAAAGGTATATAGCTCTAAAACTAAATTTCTAAATAAAGGCTTGTTGACTATATGAGTTTATCTTTCGCTACCATATTTGACTAAAGTTGAATCTACTTTTGATAAGCCTTGATATTGGTCCTTGGAGCAGTGCATTTCATTCCAGGAGGGTTAGTGAATATGTTGAATACCACATCAAGATGTACTTGGGGGATTTGGACTTGTTGAATTGAGAAGGTCAGGGTCCTAGGAGATCTAGGTCATGCTGTAATGATATCAGAACCGACTAATGCAGTTACTTGTTTGAGCTCAAGGGCACTACAGGACAAGGCCCACAAAATAGGTGGGTGGATCAGCTTGCCAGTGAGAAGCCCACAACCCCAGCTCAAAAATGGCAGTGAATCAGAGTTGTGTGAGCATGTGCTGAATCCCATTCTATACATCCGGAGAGATATGGAGTTTGTAAGGTGGGGACAAAGTCAACTCCAGGCCATGAGGAATCGTTGGCTGTGACATGGAGTCTAAATGCTTGGTACTTTATAAACTGTTTATTAGGTAATTTCTATCAGATTAACTAATCCGATTTTCCAGAATCTACAGATAGCCCAATTCCCCTAACCTGCAACCAATTGCATTGTTTAAACCTAAGTAAAAGCATATTGCTAATAATATTCCTTCCTAATAAAACTCTACAAACCATTATTTAATTTTAAGACTTAAATGGATGTCATAAAGCGACTAATTTGACCCTAACAAAACTGTATATACTATGGTTTGAAGCCAGATTGATCACAAAGCAAGTACCAATTGGGATGATAATACCAAAAACATTGAAAAAGTTCAATATACTGCAAGTCAGCTCTCTAAAAGGCAATAACGATGAACTCTAAGAACATCTTAAACTGCCTTGGGCAATTGATAGTTTACACGTTGAGACCACGTATCTGTCCAATCAACACTTCTGTGCAATACAAAGTATAAGCTAATTGCTTTCTTCCTTCCTAATTAGACTAGCATACAGCAACTACAAACTTTTAAATTGCTTTATGTGGCTTCTTACAGGATCTAACAGTAAAACATTCTTGTACAATCACTTTAATTGACCCAAAAAACTGCAACTAACTAGTTAACAGGAACAGCATAGTTGGATACAAGTGAAATTAAAAAGAACAAAATAGAAAAGCTTGTGCAATATTGTAGAGAGACTGAGATGTGGATGCTAACTTCACAGTAACACGTCATTAAAAAAATAAAGTTGAAAGCACATGCACAACATATAGCCAACTGAGATGATATTGGATTAAATACAACAATGCTAATCGTTTACACATGTTGAACGATCCGGCAAAAAACAGTAATGAACATATCAGCCAATATGGCATCAAAAAAGTTTTGTTCCAGTAAATACGTAGCCCCAGCTAATATGAATCATCAAAACCTTACAAATTTTACATAAAAAAGCATACCTGTTCTGGGAAATGAACTCCAAAGTATGAAGAACCAATGAATAAAGGTATTCCACCTTCCGACTATACACTTGTACTGAACCTTGAAGCAACAGAGCAGCTACATTTCCACAAAATCAAATTAAAAATTTATAAGAAATGATGAATAAAAACAACAAACATAGCAAGAATGGGAAAAAGATAAATGCAGTAATGAGATACAATATAAGCTAAACCTTCAGCAAAATTCACCGCAATTTGCCCATCCTCTTCATTGCCACTATGGATTTCACCAGAGCATATCTTCAATAGATACTCTTCGAGCTTCTTGGTAAGATTGACTTCCCAATTAGCCTCTGGGTCACGCTCTGGCTGCACTGTACAGAACCTGCCACCAGCTTCACCACTTGGGTCTTCTCTATGGTTAGTCATCACTTCGAGTAAAACACAATAAGGTCATCGGCAAACCCCAGATAGCACCTAAAGAATGCCATTCATTATATTGACCTGAAATATAGAAGAGAGGTGATAGGTGACCTGCTGGTTTCATGATAAGTTTGGACTTTGGACAAGTTGAAAAATAGTGAGGAAAAAACAAAGGAAAAAAAAAAGGTGATGGTGATGTGATTGCCAAATGAGATCTGAAATGAGATGAATAGAGGATTGCATATAGGTTTCATTGGGAAGTGAGAAAATAATTCAGCTAATATTATTATGTTATATTTTAATTCCTCCAATACAAAAAAAAATCGAGTAACTTTCTTCTATTGAAAAACCAAACTCAGCTCAATTCGGATTCTTGTACACTGAAAACCAACTCAACCGAACTTTCTTCTATTCAAGTTTCCACATCGCACCAGAGAAGGACATGCCATTTACAAATTTCCCTCTATTCTATTACTTAACTAATTGCCAAAGAGAAATTATAGTATACACCAAACTAAACTTTTATGCAATATCATTCCGGTACCCAATCTTTTCACTATGGCAATCAATTAACAATGTAAATGCAAAAGTTGAAAAAAAATCCCATTTTTACATAGCCTCAAGAACACTATAACAACCCATAGTATAAACCCAATTCCGCATACCACAAAATGAAATGAAGAAAAAATGACCCATGAAAAAGAATCAGAATTAAAATAATTTTCCTCCTTGAGAAACGGGGAGAAGACCCAGAAAAAAATCTAGGTTTTGTGGGGAAAATTTTGATTTTTTTTTCCGTTAAATGGCAGTAAGAGTGAGAAAAATGAAGAAATTGATTTTCTTTATTGACAATTTTATATTGTGAATGAGGTTGGTAGAGGGACCAGACTAGAGACAGAATCTGGACCTAGACATACATGAGTGGAAGAAGAGGAAGTGGAAGAGTACTGACTGAGTAAGTTCCGGCGGCGGCGACGACGGCGGCGGCGGAATGGCCGGCGAAAGCAGCGGCAAGAGCTCCGATGAGAGAGGAGAAATGGGTTGTTGTTGTTGTTGTTTTCGGGTTATGAAGATCCGAACGAGAGAGAGCGCGAAGAGATGGTGTGGTCTGTGAATGTGGCTGCGAAAAGCAAAACAAAGAAGATGGCTCGCGTGGACCCCACCAACCCAGTGATCAATAATCCGTATTTTATATTTCATATCTAAAAATCAAAAGAAAATATAATATTTTTTAAATGAAAGGCTTTTGGCGGGAAATTGAATTTTTTGAAAAGACAAAAAGTCTCTTCCGTCACAAGCTGCACGTGAATGGCGCATGAGTTCCAAATCAGCAATGTAAAGAAAATGGCAAATTGAACATGACCCCATGCGGTATGCACAAAATGCAGATAACCCAACACGAGTTTAAGATATTGCAAATAATCCACAAAATCTACCATTTTCGTTAATTTAGATGGAAAGTGTAACAGAATACATTATGTATTGTACACATGGTGCGTAATTTTTTTTAATGACAAAAATATCATTTCTTTCTTCTTCTTCTATTAATTGAAGATTCTAACGAGCATATAAATTTTTCGGTCGTCGAAATCTACATCATGTCGCTAGAAAATGCAATTTTCCAGCAACATGATGCTGATTTCGCAGGTTTGTATGAACATCAAATCCGAAAACGAAATCAACCAAATCAAAACCAAATTAAATCAGATCAAAATGAAAACAAAAAAACAACCAATAGATCTGTGACATTGTCGGTCCTCATGGTTCAGTTGTCGTTGTTGTCACCGGAGCCCAGCCGTGAGCCTAGATCTGGACGGAGCCGGCGATGGCGAAACTGAAGCTGGCGATGAACAACGCTAGTGGTGGTTGCTTGCTCTAGACGACGTCGAAACTGGTCAGATCTGCTTTGTTATCTCTTCTGTCAAACTCGAAGGTCAAGACGACGCTGGAAGACGGTGGTGCTGTGAGCCCATCAGATCTAGACGGAATGATGTGATGAACGACCATGGCGCCGTGAGCCAAGTCGTTCCCGCTACCGAGAGAGAGAGAGAGAGAGAGAGAGAGGAGGAGGAGGAAGACGTCAGGCCAACCGTCAAACGCCAGATCTGGAGCCTCGTTCTGTTCTTCATCGCTGGAGCCTCGCTATGTGCTTCATCGTTGGAGGTCGAACCGTGAGCCCCAGCTCAGATCTTGAGCACCGTCGTCATCGAGCTTGGAGCATCGTCGGCTTGAAATCTCGATCTCGTCGGTGAGCAGGCGTGAGCAGAGATATGGGCTCTCGATCTCACTAGCTCAAACCAACTCTCGAGCCCAGAGTTTGCTGGAGAAGAAGACACGCCGGAGATGGAGCCCACCGTCGATCTCGGTTAGCTTATCGGAGAATAAGATCAATTTAGAGTCTATTTGGTTATTTTATTTTATTTTTAATTTTATTCAATTTAAGGGTGTGTGGGGTTATCAAAAAGATTCATCGCTTAGGGGTATTTTAGTCATTTCGTATGATAAACTAATGGTGTTATAACATGAAGAATAAATTCTTCATATGCTTCCTCTACTATTAGGTAATGAACCGAAATGATCAATATATTTTAAAATAGACCGTATAAGTCCTCATACTATCAAAAACTGAACTTAGATGGTTCCTCCCATCAGGTTCTGTCCAAATGGCTGTTAAAATGATTAATGTGAATTTTTCGGATAAAAATAATTCAAAAACAAAAAATCATTTGGCACGTGTCATGTTTTGATTGGATTATATTATATAGTCAGCATATATGTAACAATTATAAATTAAATTTATTTTTGATCACGTGTCACATTCTAATTATTTAGTTTAATATTTAAATGATTATAAAAAATTATTTTGATTTATAATTATTTATATTATTATTTCACCGAAAAACTTAAATTCGCCGAAAAATTTCATAAATTCAACCAAAAATTAATAATAATAATAATACTCAATTTCAATCTAAGTTTAATCGTATGTGATCCATTAATAAACCTCAAAATTACTCCAAATCCCTAAGATTTTATTCCCAAATTTAAACACAATTTCAAACAATACTCCTAAGATCCAATTACATCTACCGAATTGGTTGTAAAAAAATTACATGTATCCAAATAAACTCAGAAACAGAGATGGAGCTTATGGTCGTCAAAGCCGAGAGAGGGAGGACGGAGTCGTGGCCGTTGTCCAAGGGACGTGGGCAGAGGAGGAGGAGGGGACGGGCTCGGCTCACTGC
>JAYMTA010002166.1:0-17330 GCA_036897625.1 Pelargonium cotyledonis | reverse complement strand
AAAACTAATTAGTTGAGCTACAGAATAGAGGGTAGCTTTTCCCTTTAAACCCTACCCCACCCCACCCGACGCAATGAGATTTGAACTTACGATCTTCCATATGGAGATGTATGACCATTGCATCATCCCCTATGGAACAAATTTAGAAGTTAAGTCTAACATCTTCAACCACTTTAATTTTTTTAAAAAAAATATATTCTTCAAATGTTAAGTTTCGCACACAATCATTTAAATATAATTATTTTGATCCGGACTTTTATGTAACGTAGTGATTAAATTGAAACAAATTTTTTTGTGGCTAAAAAATTATATATCTTTTAAATGTTTTCACATGCACTTGTTTTGAATTTGATCATACATTTATGTAAAAAAAAATATATAATTATATATGTGTGAAACTTATACTCATTGATGAAGTCATTAGGAAAAGACGGAAACTTTTGCTTTAGTCCAACGGGTAAGTGTCACACACTCGTTTTAAATAAAATTATTTGATCATTTCCACACAAAATAATAATTATATATGTGTGAAACTTATATTTATTGATGAAGTAAATAAGGAAAGATGATTTCTTTTGCTCTGGTGCAACGGGTAAGTGTCGCACACTCATTTCGGATAAAATTATTTTGATCATTTACGTACAAAATTATAATTATATAAAGTTGGAACATTTCATGTAATTAAGTGAAATATGAAAAATTATATTGAATACATACTCACATACATCGCAAGTTCGCAACCTCGTTGTGAACTTTAAATGAACTTCCAATTTAATGTTCAATGCATTCACATTTGAAAAAGAGTCACATATGTATATATGATGTTGAAATACTATGAGATCAAATTGTGCATAACATGGTAGTATAAATAGATATGACATTGCACAGGCTAGGGGAGGGCTTGTCTAGTGCTCCCGGTTTGTTAAATTAAGTAACACGTAATTTATTCGAGTTTATTCTCATATGGTCAAAGAGATCATCACTGGGTATTGTTAAGGTAGAGAAGTGGGTCGACATGCTGCAATTCGATTGAGTTTTGTGATCTTGTACTTAGAGATTCTTTATGTTAACGAAAGATTTTACTTTCACGCTAAAAAAAAGTACATATGACATAAGATATTGTAATTATGTAAATTAAGGGGTTGTGATATTTAATCGAGTTTATTATGGAACAGTTCCAAAAGGATGTATTTTTGTATTGTATCGTACTAATTGTCATCCAACCATTTTAATGTCTTAGATCAGCCGTAAGAACGGTCAACAACCGAAAATAACTTAATCCCTTCGGAGCGAGAACATTCTCATAATTCATAAACCCTATTATTGTTGCGCCACACTTTTCGCGTTCGACTGTAAATGTGTATTGTTTCTTGTTGGGTATGATACATATTAACACAAAGACTATATTAATTTGTTGAACACTTTCCTGTTTTTCTAGTTACATTTGGATTTCACAATTGTTGTTTTGCAGGTAGTAAGGAAATGGCCAAACACCATACTCCACAGCAATTTGATTATATACTATATGTTAATGGTCAAACTTCATTAACATATACTAATGATGATTTTGGTTCTCTCTCTCAACCTTGAAGGCAATTATTACATTAATTTATAACAATCCAACAGCAAACATGATCAATACATAGAATTGAAACAGGATTCATCACAGCTAGCTACACCAAGAAATTAACAAGTAGGAATATGGAAGAAAAGAATAACACAAATTAAAGTGGCTTGCTCTATTCAAGGCTTAGAAATCAATGGTGGCAGGGGTGGGAATTTCCCAAACTTGGGGTGGTGGAAGTCCTCTGGAGGGAACTTGGGAAGAGGAGGAAGTAGTGGGCAGGGCTTCCTTTTAAAAATCTTGGGGAAATGAGGTAGCTTAGGAAGTGGTGGCAATGGCTTCTTAGGAAACTTTGGGAATGGAGGAAGAGGCTTCTTGTAGATTGGGACAGGAGGAGGAAGCGGCTTTTTTTAGATTGGGACCGGGGGGGGGAAAGGGCTTTTTTTGGTTGGCACAGGTGGTGGAAGAGGCTTCTTGTATATTGGTACTGGTGGTGGAAGTGGCTTCTTGTAGATTGGCAGAGGCGGTGGAAGAGGCTTCTTGTAGATTGGCACAGGCGGTGGAAGAGGCTTCTTATAGATTGGCACAGGCGGTGGAAGAGGCTTCTTGTAGATTGGCACCGGCGGTGGAAGTGGCTTCTTGTAGATTGGCACAGGCGGAGGAAGAGGCTTCTTGTAGATTGGCACCGGCGGAGGAAGAGGCTTCTTGTAGATTGGCACAGGCGGAGGAAGAGGCTTCTTGTAGATGGGCACCGGCGGAGGAAATGGCTTCTTGTAGATTGGTGGAAGTGGCTTCTTGAAAAAGGGCTTTTTAGGAGGAAATGGCTTCTTGTAAATGGGGGTTTTTGGAGGAAATTTAGGTAAGACCTTGGGAGGGAAGGTGAATGGTTTGTGACCAAAGTCCTTCAAAGGAGGAAAAAACTTGTTCAAAGGAGGTTTAGTGAGTGGGAGTTTTAACTTGGGCAAATTTGGGTACTTGAAATGAGGCCACAAGAATGCAGAAGTGCACAAAGCGGTGAGAACTTCAACTTCCCTGGCAGCCCCCAAATGTGCTTGCCGTCATCAGTTTTGGACTTGAACACTATCTTGGAGGACTCTAGGCCTTCGTGGGCGGGGCACGGAGCTTCTGAGGCGCTTTGAAGCTGCGCGTAGCATTCCTCTTTCAGCTTCCCGTCGTCCACAATCTCTTGAGGAAGCGAAACTTTGAAGTTTCCTTCGTCGTCAAGCTCTCCAACTCCTCTTGTTTTGAAGTGTCCTTCGCCTTGCTTGCAGTCTATGCTTACTTTAAGCCCTGCATGTAAAATATGAACATTAACTATTGTAACTTGACACCTGACCCAACTTTTGTCCAATTCGACCAATTTTTCGGGTTTGGTCGGGCAAATTTGCATACATTGTGTGCCTAAAATTTGAAATATGACCCCGAACCTGAAGTACTTTTTTGTTGGAATCGGGTAAAGCTTCACCAACTCGACCCAGAATCCGATTTCTCATCTCTATTTACACCACATTAATGATTTATACACAATGCAATACCAACTTAATTAGAGCGCAAGATTCTTTTATACTTTAAAGTACATGAAAACTATTTTTTTAAAAAGAGAAAGTTGTTACTTTAACACGATATTTAGTCGCAAAGTCACGACACAACAAACGTAATACTAGAATGCAATACCAACTTAGAACGCAAGATTCTTATATACTTTAAAGTACATGAAAACAATTTTTTTCAGAGAGAAGGTCGTTACTTTAAACACTATATTTAGTCGCAAAGTCACGACACAACAAACTTAATACGAGAATTGAAGCAAACGACCTAAACAAACATTGATTACGGCACTGAAAAGATCGAAAAGACAGACAATCATATCGTTACCCGAAAGAGCATGTGAAGTCTCGATATTAGTTTCTTTGCAGTCTACACACTCGCCAACTCCAACAACCTCGACTGTCTTCTTGATCTCTTGGCCATGGCAGAAGCTAGCAGCCAACAGAAGAGACAGCAAGAAGCAGATTCGGATCCGCATTGTCTATAGATTCCTTAAATTTGTGTCCGGAGAACACAAAAAACGATGATTGGTGAGAGTTTTGAGGAGTTGGTTTTATAGAGAGATCGATATGGGAGGAAGTAAAGAGAGTATAGGGTCACCGACAATGCAGTTAAGGTGGTCACATGCATGCACAGAAGAAGAAGGAGATTGGTTTAATTTGAAGGAAGATGGAGCATGAGTAAGCAACACCAATATAGCTGATTTTTTTTTTTAAATAAGCAACCGAATAGCAAGCCTGTAAAGGTCCGTGTTTCTCACCCGCCAAGTGGAGAATGTCACCCTGTTACTTGTTAGTTCTCTTCTTAAATTCATAAATCTTACCACTTATCGTCGGCAAAGAAACTCGAACCTGAAATATCAAAAAAAATTTAAAACGCATCAACCGCTTGACCTAACATGCATCGGTGCAATATAGCTGCTTTATTATGAAGCCAAAAGACACTATCAACATTCAATGAGCTCTCTGTCTCAACTACACTCAACTAGTTTTTCATGTTTGAATTAAACCTTATTATTGATCACCTGCTCCCATATTAATCATATATGGGTTCCATGCAATTTACAATCAAATGGTCCAAATGTTGTGATTTTGTAAGTCATCATATGGGCACAAATTGTGAAGAATACTTGGGAGTGTCATTAGTTTCTATGCACTGAATTGTGCTTGCTAAGAGAATTAATCGAAATATGTCATACTTCCGTCTTAAAATGAGTATGAGTGTTTATATTTTGAAAAGAATTTAGGATGCGTGCTAGTTAGTTGTATGATCAACTTACTTTCATATTCTCATGACCGTGTGCTAAGAGATACTATCTGACTTGTTTTGAAAATATTATTGACAATTCATGGATAATTAGTGATAGGTTCAATCAATAGAATGAGGAGACCTCATGTCACGAATTAATACTCACATCCACTCTAATAAATTCGTATATGCCGTATCCGTTTTATTTGTATCTTCCTTAGATCTCAAACCCTAATACTCCTTCTCTTAAAAAAATCTTGAGTTTAAAACTCAACAAATTAATAGTGGTATCAAAACTTTAAAAGCTCAAATGCTTGTGCTTTTAATCTAAGGATTGTTTCAAACTCTACTAAAACATAAATCTTATAGCAATTAGAGTGCAACAATATTTATTAAAAAAAAATAGTGGTGCCATTGGTGAAAAGTGGGAAAGGAACAAAGAGTATGGGTTGGTGATGGATGCCATAAGTGGTGAGGTGGGGATCATGAAGAAAGTTGAAGATATAGTAAATTGAGGTACAAAATTAATCTCACGTGAATTAACTAAAAATGTCCTCAAGCACTTTACACCCAATACATGTGTGTGTGTATATATATATATATATGTGTGTGTCCTACAATATTTAAAAGTACAAGGCTACAACTTATTACACTCTTTTCGGTCTAATTTCGTTGCTTTTAATTTTGAAACCTTATGCAAAACCCCATTTTATGAATTGATCTAGCGTTTTTTTAGGTATTTAATCATGGGTATTTTAAGAGAGCCCGCACCATTGTCGGTTGGCACCTTTAAGCCTTTTTACCACTCTCAGACTAATCTTATTCAAGGCTTATTCACAGTTAAAGTTTCTCACCTCTCCCCATGAGTGTGTTGAGTGAGGATCGAACGCAAGCGCTCTTCCCACTCAAGCAATCTGTGTTGGCAACTGCGCCACAACCCATGAATAATCGATCTAGCGTTTTGCATTATTAGTAATTTAGAAACGATTGCATTATACAGTTTATCGAGGGATCAAAAAACTAAACATATATTCAACTTACTACTTGTGCAATATACTACTGGTTTGTCAATGAACTACTAGATAAAACTTTGATCGTAAAATATAGTAATCTTATAAAATTAATAGCAAATTACAAAATAATTTTTTTTTTTTTTTTTTGGAAACTGAGTTGTTATAGAAAATAAAATAAAAAAGCAAAGCAAGATTTGCGGCGCCACTTGATTTCAGTAATTACCATGTATGGTGAGCTGAGCTGCTTTAACACCCAACTGCTAATTAATTTGTGCTTTTAATTGTTATGAAAACGAAACCACACCAACACAACACACATTTCTTTTTCTTTTCTTCTCTTTTGTTGTTGTTGCATGCATGAAAATAGAAAAAACAAGATTTAATAATATTTTAGAGAGTGAAAAAAACCTAAAGTTTCTTGTCGTTTATTTCACGAAAACGCAGTTGAATTTCAAAACAATTAATTTGTATACCTGTATTTTGGCATCTCATATGATAAGTTTTGAGGCCAAAGCTCCAATGATTGAGATATAATGAAGAGGTCTATACAAATTTAGGTGGGAGGATAGAGTGGGATATTTGTTTCCTCTTTGGATCATTAGTTGGTTGAATCTTCTCATGTTGTGTTATTTATAAACCTTTATACAAAATTGTGAGCTCCATGGATGTGAAGTCAAGGATTTAATTAAAGCTACCATTACTAGGTGAGGCTTCACATGGTTTTTAGTGCCTTATTTTGACCTATATTCCTCACTTTCTCAAGTAAAATGATACAAAAAGTATATATAAATGGTTAGATTATTAGAAATTAAAATAGATATAAATATATTTAGCAAAATAATCTAAGAATCTAAGATAAATTTTTTTTTTTTTTTTTTGTTTTGCTTCTTCATTTGTACTTGTTTTAGGAGACTCCAAGCTACAAACCTAATATTTGCATTTTATGAGGAATAAAAAGGTTATACCACTTGTGCAAGCCCAACAATCACAGCTAATAAATTCATTGTCTAGAAGATTCGGGCAACAATAATCACACGGTTTGCCTGAGAAACTCAATACGCTTAAACCAAACAATTACTCTAATAATATGTGTCATGTCTATTTTGTACGTTTGTCTCAACATAAGCGTCATTGTCTTTTCTTTATAAAGTTTGTGATAAGAAATGTTTCAAGTATACAATATAAAACGCACAACACTAACCGGCTTTTTGTTAATTTTTCTCAAAGTAAAACATAAGACATACTTTAGAAATGAGGATGTAGTTATGATCAAGTTTTGAGCTTTAAAGCGAAAGACAAAAGTTCAAAACTAAAAGGTACTTTAACAATTTTGTAACATTTTTCTTATAGCTACAACAGTGAGCCTTTTCACTGTAATAGATGAAGGAGCATGCCCTACAGATTAAGAAACTGGAAATATAAATTATAACCAATAAGCATGAGATCTACGAAAAATCCCCGAGGTTTAGAAAAACTGCATCATTTCTACCTCAAATCAAAATCGCTTTACTCTCAGGCGTCTAGGAGAAACTGAAAATGTAAATTTCTTCCACATGCTACAACAGCAAAGTAGAGAGCAAAATCCTTTGATGTCAAATTTCCCAATAAAGAAAAAAAACTACAACTTTTGAGGCTTCCTAGGTTTCTGTTGATGTCTAGCGCGAATTACAAGTGCGCACATTACCGTGGGGTTTGTGCAGCAAACTTAGAAAGATGATCTACTTCTTCTTCTTTGATTTGCTCGAAGACTGAGTATACGCAGTTCCCTGGTCATCAAAATGGCAAGAAAAATGAACTATGAGAAACTGTTTTATATGCAACTGCAACTACATGCAATTAGTAAGGAGAAAAACAACAAATGAGTTGAGATATCGAGACAGCAGATAGAAATAACGGGACAAGAATAGGTAATGCTGTATATGCACCTGCAGCCATTCATCCATTGAGGCATCTGTACTCCTGGTCCCGATTTCCACCTTTGGTGCCCTCTTAGTTTTCTAGGTAGTAAACACAACATATAGATAAATAAATTGGCTAAGGAGAGAAAAGAAGGAAGAGAAGAGCATAATTTACGTCTGAACATATGATCATCAGGATATTATTTAGTAGAATGAGAATCAATAAGATAAAAATGTAAACTAATCTGCCCGATGAAAGTCCCTATACTGCTTTTATTTGCTTCAGAGGCAGACATAAAACAAACTTCTTGTCTGGCTCTTTGTTCTAACAATTTCTCAAGCATTACCAACCCTATTAAATAGTGTAATGTTTTCATAGTCATAGCCATGCGTTTGTTGCAACTTGAATATGTTATGTTTTTTTTATAAGTTAGCAATCACACAGCAATGTCATGATAAAACATAGGGGTAGCACACAAGTACCTTAGAAAGGTGTTGTATTTGACCATGTACCCACAAACCAAGAAGCACAAGAAGAGCAGTCCCAAGAGTTATCAGGAAAACAGATTCAATGCTGAGGAAACCACCAGACTCAACAACTTCAATGGTACCGTTGTAGAAGGTGCTTTGGTAGGGACTCTGGTCAATCTCATAAATAATGGTTCCAACAAGATCGAAGGTGCCAGGCTGCAATAAAACAATGAATTGAGTTAACATATCTGAATGATTATACACAAGTATTCTGGAAGGAGAAGCATGTACCTGCAAGTACTTGCTGACAGCAAATATGTACGGGAAAGTTGCTTGAGATGAAGGTGGAACTGTTCCGTTGTTAAATGCCTAGAATGTAAGTTTAAAATGTAACATATTAGTAAAGAAATAAGGGGCTGGTAGCAAAAGAGAATAAGGCAGTAATAATAATCCAATGTCAACTACATAAGATATGTACAAAATGGAGGAATTGCACACACAACACTGTAAAAGTATAAGCTGACACGCTTAAACAAATAATGATAAATTAGGAAACAAAACAAACACTTAGTTGAGCAACCAAATTTGAATAGCATAATAAAAATGTTTTCAAATCAATGAATCATCACAGCGCAATACACCGTCAAAACGATACGCCCCAGGTTGACACAAGGAGGAAGCTTAACCATTAAAACCAAAACATGTCAAACAAGCTTTATTGAAATTACAAGTATATAACAATAGTAATTCAAACATGTAAGATCACAACCAATAGATTGCAGATGCTATACAATGAGATGACATGCATGTATCATAATCCGGAGTAATATTTATCAGCTTTATATTTTTTAAGCAAGTTACTACTCAAAAGAAGTCACAGAGTACCACCTCAACAGCAGCGGAAGTAAATCAAGAATTTAAACTAATACCACAGTTCCTGACCAGCTGATAAAAGTAGATCAACCAAACTCTTTCAACTATCACAAGAGATCATATTGAAGAAATTAAAGCAAACAAGTAAAATACTTGTTTATTGACATCAAAAGATCTCAAGGAGACATGCCAAACATAAGACAGTTCATAACTTCATATAGCTTCTTTTAGAAGTCAATGCTATCAAAGAATCATATAGAAATAGAACATGCTATCAAGATAATTGCAGTAGATAGGTGAAGGTTTAATCCAAACAAGTAACATTGTCCAATTGAACATAATTTATTATATATAGTTTTTAAATTCAAATGACAAAGTGGACGAATTAGGCAGTCAGGAATTTGTAGTTTATTTGGAGACCATATAAATAAAATTTGTGCTTGCAAGAGTACAAAAATATAGAATTACCTGAACAGTGAGATTCTGGACCAGCAGGCGGTGATCAAAAGGAAGGTGCACACTTGCCTTAACGGCAATGACGTTCACAGTAGACTCCCCTGTTTTCATCCATCATCAATCAGAGAAATATATTTAATGGCCAGGAAAGCAAAGGAAGATGGACAACCACCAAGGGTCATGCAACCCAAACACCAATAAACTAATAGTATTTTGTTAATTGTGTAAAATCAGTGAGTATCAACCAAATTCCATAAAATGGTATCAGAACATTGCATTAACAGAACTAGAATTAAACAAAAACTGTCAGCATTACCATCATTTTTCATCCCAACTAACAGCTCACTTTCCTCCCCTGCTGGCACAACTGCATGAAGAAATAAATCCAGTTAAACAAGCACCTTACAGAAACACCAGATTATTGCCACATTCAAATCAAGGACAAAATTCTTACTGCGTGCACTATTTTTAGGGAAGACGCAAATAGTATCTATGCCTGGAGCTGGACTGAAATCCTCACTACCATAATCTTGAACATCCTCACTAACAATTCCCAGATCACCTCCTTCTTCAGCAGCCTCCACGACTTCTGCATCAGATTCCAACTGACATCTAGCAACTATCAAGTGAAAAAAAGAAAATTCAGTTTGTTAAGAATGTCATGGCAATGCAAAAACTCTTGTCATGCTACATATCTCCAAATCAATCAACAAACATGTCATACAAATTCACCACACAAATGAACAGAAACAAATCATGAAATGCATTAACTGTTTAGAAACTACGTGCACCAGATTCAGAGAAAATAGAAACAATTGCCTGCAATGTGGACATTTCAAAAGTATCTTCAGAACTACCTGCCACTTGATTGAAAATGAAAACGAAAACGAATTCTGCTTTTGAGAAAGAAACTCAACGCGCGAAAAAAAACTGAACACTTTCAAATTTCGAGATTTCAGGTCCACCACCAGCTACAACACTACTCCAGAAAGTTTTCCATAAACGAATCACAATCACAATCAAACTCAAATCCAAACATACCGAACAAAAACAATCGCCAATTTGAAGAAGAACAAAAACCTCAGAACTCAAACCAAATCGACATCAGATCTCGTCACACCACACATACGTAAATCATACCGCACAAAACATGCAAGCAAAAAACGCCAAAAATACAATTCAAATCGCGAACCAACAAAAAAAGATCGACCAATACAAAAATGAATCAGTCACTAATAAAAATGAAAATACGCATGCATGAACGTCACTGTGAACCGAACCGAACCGATCTAGACCTACGAAATGGAGGAGGAAGCGAACCGTGGAGGAAAGGAGAGACGAGGAGGAGAGCGAGAACCAAAACCCTAAGCTTCATCGTCATTTCAAGAGCTCTGATTTGTTGCTTGTTGATTGTATCTCTGTGTAGCAGCGAAGCGAGCTCGGGTTATAGAGTCAAAACCTTGATAATTATGGGGATTTATTTGCAATTTTTAGAATGGGTGGGTGAGAACTGTGAAGAAGAAGCTCCATACGTCGTCGTATCGACGTCATCGCAGCTACATTCCATGTCCAGTCATCACTGTGTTTTTTTCCTTTTTCTTCTTCTTCTTAATATATATATTTTTTTTTGAAACAAGACAATTTATTTTGTTTTGTTATGGCTTCCTTCTATTTCAAAGAAGTACTATCCAATCACTTAAAATCCAAACATCATTTTAGTATTACAATTTTTATATAAAAATCTATTTTTAAATTAATTTGATTCAATATTTATTTTAATTGTAAAATATAATCACTATGTCATTACGACATCAGTGTTGTTTGACTTTTCTCTTAAGTTGCACATAATATTTACTAGAATTGATCGTTACATCTTTAACTTTGTAACTTAACACGCTATTTTTCTCTCTTGAAGTCATTCCTTTTCAATTTTTAAATTGCACCTAACACATTTTTTAGTTGCACCCAACACAACAATACTCCAGAAACAACAATCAAATACTCGTAGGAACAATTCATCACAATTGACATAAAAGACACTAAAATGACAAGACATTAAGGATTCACTCAATTCAAAGAGAGCAAATAAAACAACGATTTCTCATCAACATCAAGACAAAAGCAAGCAAATGTAGAGCGAAAAGCGATAAACATGACAACAAATAGCTCGCAACAAATCGAGAAACCATTTACCAAACCATAAACAACTTCATCTGTATGGGAAAGCAACAAACTGAAAACAAAACATAAACACCCAAGTGATTAAGGCACAGAAAGATCAGATAGCAAATAAAGATAACATACATGGGACTTGCCAAACCTATGAATATTCATGTCCTTCAATTTAGTTTCATACATGTAGCCTCCTAACAAGTTCAAGTACACAAAAATGCATCCAGCCAGGGAATAGTTATATTAACATTTGATGATCTCAAGCTGCATGAAAATACACTACTTGACACAGAATTGGCAGATCAAGCATAACAAAATAACATCAAAATCCACCATCGCAAACTCCTAAGAAGTCCCAGGTAGCATCGAGATTCACAGTTAATCATACCAGACATGAACAGTTTCATCACCTTGGAGGCTACAGCTCAAAGTCAAGATCAGGATGCATAATAGCTAAATTTATGCTTGTTCATAGTACCATAGACAATTAACTCATGCGTCAAACTGAAAGTAGATCAAAGAAATTAACGTCTTGCACTAAATTACCAGAATCCAAGAGCTCTAACGATACTAATGGAAAACAAACAAGTCCAAATGCACATAAACCCTAAACAGTGTAGCATTTGACAGAAGCAATGGTACTCATAACACAAAAGGGAAAAGAAACAGGAAAGCATTATGACTGCTAACGGCAAAGCAATGGTACTCATAACACAAAGGGAATAGAAAGGAAGCTCAAATAACTAAACTTGACTAAACATTACGACTGTCAACAAACTTCAGCAACTAAAGATCTAGTAAAATTAAAGGAAAACAAAAACTCAGGAAAGCATATCTGATGACAAGGCTTCACATTTCCTCGTCAATTATTCAGGTGACCAGTAATTCAAACTTCAAAAGCTTTTGCTGGAATGCTGCTTATCAAAGGAGTCATTAAGCTCATGGGGAACATCCATTTGGGAGGGATTATCCTCAACAGTATCATGCATTGGAGGACAGCTATCTCCCTCAGTCTCACCAGTTGCAGACGGTTCTCTCTCTGCAATGTCATTTCTGGTGGAGCTCTCTCCCTTAAACCTCTTGTTTGGTCGAAGCCATGCTGTATCCATACTTCCATCAGTGCGACACAGTTTATTTAGATCGTTCTCTGCTGAAGAGCAGGGCAGCTTCATTTTTGCCTTACCGCGGGAGTTGTATACTCCAATCGTATCATCTGCCATGGGACCATTTGTTGAAGTTGGCCCATTTGATAAGGGACCTGATCTGTCTGGTCGCTCATGTGGGGCCAGAGGAGAACTGGTGTGATAGCGATTAGAATGGCTACTTGATAATGTTTGCACATTTGTTTGACCCAACCCACCAGAAGGCTCACGTATGGTCAGAGGTGAATTTATGCAAGAGCCGTGTGCTTTGATGGTGACAGCTGTATCATTCTGAGTAACTCTGCGTGGTCTTTTCGAATGGGAGAGTACATGACCTCCAAAGGAGCCATACGAAAAGAACTCTTTGCCACACTTGTAGCATCTGAATTTTCCACGAGTAACATAAGATAAATCCGAATTCTGACCAACCTGTGATGAAGCCTGACCAAGAGGAGCTTGGTTTCTCAGCCAATCACGACTGTCCGACGGAGTGGCAGGGCTTGGATTAAGCACACTATTTCCTGCAGGAATCGATGCATTTGAATCAACTCTTGTCATGTGGCTCTGTCTCGGAAGGAGGCCTGAGGAATTCTGCATGGTCGAAGTATTTGAATGAACCCCAAGAGCACGATTCATAAGTAGGGTAGAATCTGACAGAAGTCTTCCGCAACGAGGGATATTCTGGGCAACAAAGGGAGATGAATTAGAAGAACTCTGGCCAACCAGCAATGGGGTCAGACCAGCAGCTAGTTGATTCCTAATTGCATCACTATTGTTTGACTGTGCAGGGGTTGGATTAGTGAATTGCCTTCTCACAGTTGGTAAGGCAGTTGAACGAACCCCCAATGTATTAGATATAGGAGCCAGATAATCTGATTGGCTACTCCTATAAAGAATGCTATTCGAGGGAACCACAGAGGATGCAAGGGATGATCTCTGACCAACCTGAAATGGATTTAGACCCATAAGTTGTCGGTTTCTTATGAGGTCAATACCATTTGACTGAGCAGGTATTGGATTAGTAAATTGGTTGCTCATAGGGGTGAAGACATTTGATCTAATCCTTAGCCCGTTTGAAGGAATCCCTGGAGTTGAATTCATTGAAGGTAGATTCCTAGCATGGTTCCTCAGAAAAAGAGCTGCATGAGATGGACTTTGGAGCAATGATGTGAGAGCAGTAGGCTGTTGGTTCCTCGCCCAATAATTACTGCTGAACTGAGGGGCAGAGGTTAGATACCCCACTTGATTGCTCAAAGCAGAGGTATTTGAATTGCCAATTGCTATCTGTCTAGCAGCAGCAGCAGCAGCAGCAACATTCGTAGCAACTAGATAGCTAATCGGTATGGTAAGAGAATTATTTGGAGCAAAAAATAAGCAGTGAGCAGAGTTAAGAGATCCACTTGACCCAACATAGCTAGGTAACTGGGAAAGATTACTACTGGTGTGAGCTGGTATGAGATTCATCCGAGACATATTTGGTGTGGTAGGAAAAGGATCCATTTGGCTTCTGGAAGGGACAATAGTGTTTGGGTGAAACACAGATGAATTGGCAGAGGTATGGCCATAGAATGGATAGGTTCCAGAACCCGGAAAACCCACTGACCTTATGGTAGGTAAGTCAGCAGATTTAACCCAGAGTTGTTGACTTCTCAGTGAAGGACTTGCATCAACATCATTGCTCGAAAAACTAGCAGGGCTAGGACTGTGAAAATGCTGCTTTTTTTTTCACAAAGAAATAGTCATCAGATTCAAAATCAGAATTAATTAGCATATGCAGAAAAATTGATTTGATGGATATTTATTCGAACAAAAACATTTGATTGACCAAAATAAAATTCTCTAGAGCTGAGAGCACTTACTTGATCAACTAATGGAGCATGGGTGACTGTATTAAGTTGGTGGCCAAGTGAGAGAAATAAGATGGCAGTGTCTTCATCATTTAGTGGAGGAAAATTGCCTTGATGCTCATCCATAGATGAGAAGAAACAAAAAACTTTTTGGCTGCTCTATCTAGGTGAAAGGGGAGAGATTTTGGGGCTGCGGGGGCTATCAAAGTCAGGAGTGTAGTTCTCCAAAGGTTTAAGCCGCTTTTTATACTCAAATTTCAGGGTTGAATTGAAGACTCCCTCAGAAAATCCACAACTCATATTGATTAGATACAGATAATCTCAAACATGGTAATTAATGAGGAATCAATATACAGGCTCAACCTTGATATATGTAACTTCACTACTCAATGCACATTCTTGTATAAACCAAACAACATATTACACGTGTTCAAAATGACACAGTCAGCCTAGAAAGGAATCGGTGAAACAATAAATGAAAAGCAATATGGGCAAAGTCCAGGCTGCCTTCCAAGTGAAGGTCGCCCAAAAGAACAAATTATAAGATATTAATGAGCTATATGTAAACAGGCCCCTGATAATTCAATCAGGAAAGCAGTTTGTGGTACCAATGATATGACATTTAGATAAAACGCACTTCTGCCAATTAAAAAGCATAAGGAATAGAACTTCAAATAAAAAATACATACAGCTTGGAAGAGACGCTAAGATAAGTGTGATTTGAGCCTAATGTCAGAATATGCAATGCAAGAGTCAGTCATGGAAGTAAAGGCCCAAGATTATCGCATATAGTAAAAACAACACATCTAAACCAGCAAGATGATTCACATAAGTACTTTGATTCCTATTTCATAACATTATCACGAAATATACTAAATTGGATTAAGATTTTCTAGAATGCACTTATATTTGCTTATTAAATCAACTGGATGCAAATGTGACCAGCCTTATATGTTTTACTTATTAGAAATTATAAGTATTTTCCTTTCCATTTTCCACTAAAATAATAAATTTAACAGGCAAAGAAGACATGGTAATCATATAACTTTGGTTGTTTCCGCTTACACTTCTTGATGGTAGTAAAATGTAAGAAGTTAGTGTAGAACTACTATCAAAGTTGATGAATTCAATATTGTGATCTAATGGCACCATAATGAAATGAATGCATATTTATGCAATCTAACGTCTATAATCCAATCTCACATAAGATGGATACATGATTATGCCACTTTAAACTCACGACATAAAGAAAGTAGAATCCATAAATTAATGTCGATGAGATTTCACTCATAATTATGGAACATGCTGTATTTAAGACTTCATAAAATCACAGTGAATTGAAGTTACTGATGATTAAATAAATAAATTGAGGAATGAAAATTCCATTTTTTTCCTTTTTATTTTTGTACATTCCAACTTGGCTAAACCTAGAAAAAGAACATTCAAAATGTTGCAAACTTAATTACAAATACAAATGTTTTTTAAATAATATACTGAACAATTTCTTGACATGTTTTGCTAAAAATGCATTACACACTTGGAAGCTTTTATGTTTAAAATCAACCACTCTTCGAAGTAAACGTGAAAATTAAACTTTGAGCATTTCACTACTAGGAAAGATCTTCTTAAAAGAAAACGATTGTATCAACTATAACTTAAACTGGAAAAAAATATATACCTTTCAACTTACATAAAATATGTAAGTTCATAACATTTGATGTACCGTCAAGCATCATTTTAAACCTCATGACCTGCTTGCAAACGCCACTTGTACAAAGTAAGCGACTCATCCTGCCAAGTACTTCATAGAGAAAGATACAACCGCAAGACACATCAAACGAGAGCCTACATTCTCAAGCACCTTAAGTAGTTATGTCACATCCTAGGTTCTGAAATGGAGGTTTTCTGAACAGTAACATTTGGAAACTGTTGGTACCAAACTCGCGAGTTCAAGGTGGAAGCTTTCTCTTAAAAAAACGTTTCGACTTACAGAGAAGCTAGGAGTAAGTTCATAATGTTCATTGTTCGATGGTGTTCCAGGTATGAACTTAAAGCCCATGAACTACTCGTTAACACCACTTCAACAAAGTAGGCATCTAATCCTACCAAGTCTTTAGGAAATAAACTTATGCAAATGAGAGGCAGCAATGAAAAGCCCAAATGTCCAAGCAACTTGAGTTGACATGTCAAATTTTAGGTTTTCAAATATAGCTTCTCTAACTAGTACCAAAATTACAAGTTAATGATGGAAGCTCCTCACCAAACCAACTTCACAAATCAACCAATGTTCGAAAATTAGTTTCTAATCCTTGAAGCACAGATGTATAACTATCAATAAATAAACAGAATTCATTTACTGAATAGGCAAATTAAGAAGATGGAGAAGAAACAGTATAAACTTTAACAAATCATTGATCATACAGATAATGACTCACAGATCATTTGCGCGAAGCCTCTAACATGAAGAACTATCTTTTCCTGGATACCAAACAATAAACCAGAAGGGAAAGAGAGATTTACCAGAAGATTGTGTGTGTGTTGAAAGATTCGAGTCGAGGTCGCGGGTCGGATCAGACCAATGCTTTATATATTAAACAGTTTTTTTTAATTTCTTTTTATAATCAAGCACAACAACCGATGCCCGAACTTGATGTCTCAATACAAAGTAAAGCGTCTTCTTTTTTATCTGCGAAACCCACTTGTCCGATGATGGTAAACCGGATATCTATTAACTTTCTTCTTCTTGAACCGGTTGAGTCAGCTTAGTGATATAGCTATAATGATGACAATTGTATTTAAAATTGGAATAAAGGTTTTTTTAGTACCCAGACTTTCCAAGTGTACACAATCTAGTATCCAGACTTTGATTTCGTAAAATTAAGTACCTAAACTTACATTTCTTACCCAATGTAGTATCTCCAGTTTTTGTCCGTCATGTTTGCCGTTAAATGCTGACGTGTCACGCTGACATGGATTTTTTTGCTTAGGTGTATTGAATTGGCTCTTGGTTTTTGATGAGTAGGCGGTCTCCAGTTTTTGTCCGTCATGTTTGCCGTTAAATGCTGACGTGTCACGCTGACATGGATTTTTTTGCTTAG
>JAYMTA010002165.1:0-17330 GCA_036897625.1 Pelargonium cotyledonis | reverse complement strand
CTCTCTCTCTCTCTCTCTCTCTCTCTCTCTCTCTCTCTCTCTCTCTCTCTCTCTCTCTCTCTCTCTCTCTCTCGTTTCTTGCATTGACAGCTTGTTTGTAGTTCATTTCAATTTTGCTTCTTGGGTAGCTAGCCCAATCTCGTGCTTGAGCTCAGGCTAGTTGCCCTCCTTCTTGTACTTTTATTTTCTGTCTTCGGGCATTACTAATAAAAGGTACCGCTTGCTTATAAAAAAAATAATAATACAATTCAATATGAAGTTGATCAAAATCTTGTAAGACACATGAGTTTTTAAACTCTTAACATTTTCCATTATATATAAACATTAACCCGAGGAGGAAAAACTATAGTTCGATCAATTCTGAATTGAATTGTTGTGAACAAAGAAGGATGATCCCAAATTGAAGAAGTGAAGATGTGTTGTGTCATATTGGGAAGGAGATGGTGATGTGGTGAGACAAATGAAGAGAATCATGAAATATTATCTTGGGTAAAAAACACAAAAGTAAAAAACTAAGCTACTTGATATGAGAAGAGTTTCAATTCATAGATTGTTGTTCATGTGTGGACACTTTAAGCTTACACTTGTAAATGACACCAAACTCATAACCTACAACATGTGAGTATTCAGTGGCGGGTCCAGAAGAAAAGATTAGTGGGGGGGGAAAATTATGAAGTAATTTTTTGATAAATTGTACTAATTAGGATGATAATTTAAAATATTTATTCGCAACTCTATATTCACGATTTTTCAAATCATATTGAACTCATTTATTGTTTCAAATAATTTTTTATGGCAATGTTGATTTATCAACTATCATTTATTCTTTTAAACTATTTTTCTATAAATATATTAAAAACTAGAAAGATAATTCCAAATTTTTTTAAACAAATCATTATAAATATAATTTACATTTTCACACTCAAAAATAAGGAAACTAAATGGTTTTAAATACATTTTACTCAATTGAGTAGGGTCACGTGCCCACACAATGGACCACGTGGCTCTGCCCATGTGAGTATTCATGGGGTTGTGAACCATTTTAACGGTGCAACTTCAAAACCCTAGAATGCTTTGTAGTTGCATAACAAGAAAAGAGTCATGAACACATTAGATCTACCACCATTTTTAGGAAGAGTCAACTAGCATTCACCATTTTTAGGAAGATTCAACTAGCATTTAGTCTTTTAATTATTTCAAATTATGTGTTATTCTTGTGAAAATTATAGAAGTAAAATGATTTGAAAAATGAATTTTGAATTTTACTCTTCTAAAAATTATTTAAATTGACATTAAATACATTTATCTTGTTAAAACGAAAAAGCCTTCATTTGGGTAGCATATGTGATGTACACAATTATCATATATTGGAATTGTATATCCCTTTAACATTATCACAAGACACGTGTTTATTTCTCTAAATCAAACTCCATGATTATAGTGAATGATTGCTTGGCAATAACGGTTGTGTTCCAAAATCTGGGGGCGGAAACCGGCAGGTTTCACCACGTGCCGGTGGACAAATCGCTGTTAGGCGGAGATAGGAGTTCCTAACCGACAAACAGACATGATCACATGAAAACGTAGGACCCACATAACCTGAAATAAACATATGTGAAATGATGACGAAGAGCTCCCACTTGCGCCACATGGGACCCACTCCCAGTAGAAAAGCTGACCTGTACCTTAATAACTCCAACACCATGGGCCCACTTTCTCTTTTCTTCACCTTCCACACACGAGCGCTATAAATTGGGCACTGCTTCTCTGTTGCTACCCCACAGGTACACCTTCCTGTTCCTTGGTCCCACCCCAAGAGACACGTATTGACCCCACAAAATTCATTTTATTTTTTTTCACTTACTAATTTATCTATGGTGTAAAATCTTGAGAAGATCTTGTGATAGGCTGGTTTTGGTATGCTGTGTTTTCAGATTTAATAAAGATGTTGCACCACATTATGTCTTTGATGTGATACCCACATAATTACATTAGAAGTTAGTATTTTGTGTGAGACGACGACTTGGACTAAGAAAGAAAGATGCTGGTATTTGGTAAGAGCGTCTTTCTCATGAATACCGAGGAAATAATCTGGTGGCGTATATACAAGTAAATATAAAAGTTAATCATTTATTCAAGCTTGAGATTTATTTGAGTATATCGATTTAGGTGGCGGATGATGATATTGTGTATTTCCGTTGCCCTGCAAGGTGGCATTTATGGGATTAGTGTCGAACTATTAGATTGTTTTTTGTTTTTTTTTTTGTTCACAGTAGATTCGAAAATGGATTAATAACAATAAATAAAAAAGAATTTTGAAAAACTTTTATAATCCATTTATTTAATGGAAGAAGAAGCAAAAGAAAATGTAAATTAGAAAGCAAAGCGAAAACTTATAATGAAAGAGACCCACGAGGCCCAACCGACCGTGGGCCCAGTACTCAAAATTCACAGACACACACGCTTCCATTCCTGTCACCCGCACCAAAATGGACCAGTCCCACCCGCTCTTTCTTCGACACGTGTCCTCTTTTCACTGGTCATTCATTTTGCCGGCCATTTTCTCAATATATAGCCCCAACTGACTCACCCATCCCCAAACTCCAACGAAAAAGCAAACCAAACCAAAGCAACAACAAGACTTATCATCTTTCAATTCTCTCGTCAACAAGGCCAGTTATGTCGCCGGAAATTGGGAAGCACTCGCCGGAGTCCGACACCGACGGCATGAAACTGAAGGAGACCGAGCTCACCCTGGGCCTCCCCGGCGAGTCTCGCGGCACCAAACGCGGATACTCGGAAACCGTCGATCTCAATCGGGCGGAAACCGACGCAGCGTCGGCGAGATCCTCGAAAACCGCGGTGGTGGGGTGGCCGCCGGTGAAGGCGACGAGGAAGAGCGCGGTGACGAAGAGCTGCAGCAAGTTCGTGAAGGTCGCCGTCGACGGAGCTCCGTACCTCCGGAAGGTCGATCTGGAGATGTACGGCAGCTACCAGCAGCTTCTGGGCGCTCTCGAAGGGCTCTTCTCTTGCTTGACCATACGTATGTATTAATTTTGATAAAAAAAAATCCAAATATTTTCCGAGCAGAGCAGGGTAATTTAGTAATTTCGTGATGTTCTTCAGGCAATTATTTGAACGAGAGGAAGCTGATGGATCCGGTGAACGGAGTTGAATATGTACCGACTTACGAAGACAGAGACGGTGACTGGATGCTCGTCGGAGACGTGCCATGGAAGTAAGTTCAAATTTAATTCCCATATTACCCTTGTTAATTACAGTAATATCTTAATTCAAATCATTTGTACTAATTGTTCCGATTCGTTTTCTTTTTCCAGAATGTTTGTGGAATCATGCAAGCGAGTGCGGTTGATGAAAAGCTCCGATGCAATCGGATTAGGTAAGTAGAAATTAACAAAATATGTAATTTTAATCAGTTTCCGATTATAAAAATGTGGTTTTAATTGCGGTTTTTGTCATGTGTTGCAGCTCCAAGAACACCATCAAGATGTACGAGCTCATGTTAGTGAATTAAAGAGGCTTTACTTGCATAGTTGAAGTTGCATTATGTACAGAGGTTTTGTTTTTGTCTTTGTTGTTCTTCAAGTTTCTGTGTTGGTTGAAGAATTTTGATTAGATTCGAGATAATTAAAAAGAAATTACTCTCTCCGTTTCAAAATGAGTGTTAATTTTTATTTTTTCTTAAAAAAAATTAAGAATTACAAGATAATTTAGTGTTTTTCTAATATAACCCTCACTTTCTCTATGTGCACCCATGTGCAGATTTGCTCATGTATATAAGTGATAAGTGTAATATGAAAAGAACACTAATATGATAACATAAAAATAAAAACAAGACACTTATTTTGGGACAAAAAAATTAGACAAATAAGAAACTTATTTTGGGACGGAGGTAGTATATTACTGTAATAAAAAAAATGAGAGATGTTATGTTATGTTATATGTAGTGTATGCCTGTAATTTTCTTTGAGTTGCATTTTGGCAATTTGATGTATGGTGGGCTGTTTTGTTCTCACCCTGTTTTAGGGGTTATTGATTAATTGCACACATCATACCTTTTTGTTCAGACATATATACACAATTTAGGTTTTAGATCGGATTTGTTTGGATCTAAATCGGTATATAGTAATTTGAACCCAAAGTGAAAGGGAATTAGGGTTCAAAATGAGTGTTATACTAGAAAAAGTTTGTTTTCATTTCTTAGAAAAACAATATTGTTGCTAGAGAATGGTGCTTTTGAAGACAAATCAAAGCTTTTCAATTTACATTTAAGTGAGATTTGAAAAAAATAAGGTTAATTAATGAATTTGTGACTGGTGTGATAAGAATAAAATTCAAAGTCAACAATTCTTAAAATCTAATTAAGCTCTAGACCACCCCAACATTTTCTTAGGGTTGCATTAGCTTAAGTTTTGGACAATGGTTGTATATTATATTTAATCCTTGAGGGAAGGATCTGGTCCAAAATTCCATTTAATACAGCAGTACTAACTGTAAATTTGAAGTAATGCAAGGACTTGAGTTTGGGTCAAGGAATTTGAAGTAGCAAGATGTGAGGTGTCATGCACCCATGTTTGCGTTACTCTGGCCGACATTTTTGCTTGTGCTTTGTTCGCTGTCGCTCGCACGGGCACTTTCTCGAACGCTCCTCTACCGATGCATTTATACATCCTAGAGCTTCGGCAAATCGCTTAGCCCCTTTCATAATTGGTGCTAGAGCGCTCGATCAGTGAGTTATTACACACTGTATCAAGGGTAGCTGCTTCTTAGCAAACCTCCGAGTTGTCTCTACACCCCCACCTCCTTTATCACTGAGCGGTCACTTACTCGCTTAGGAGATTCAGCTGGTGATCCGAGTTGTTTCCCTCTGGACAACGATGGAACTTAGCCTATAGGCCCTTTGAGAGTGGCTTCTTCTAGAAGAAAAGCCCACTCCAACCCATTTGCCATTTCCTTGGTTGCTGAGAAAGGAAACAATGCAAATTATAGCATATAAATGCAGTCTTGCCACTTGCTTCCCTCTGTTTGTGTGCATGGTTGTGGTGATGTTGACATCCAGATAAGCTGTACACAGAGAAATCTTTATACACAATCTTGGCCTTTCATGTCATTTCCTTTCTTTGCTTGACCACCATTCAACAGTTTTGCAACACCATTTGCCCATTTTTTGTGAAACTGATCACCTCTGTTTCTTCACAAGTTTGATTCTGTTTCCAAGCATGCAATTCATGGTATATATAAATACAGTGTTCCACTTGTTCTTCAACTGTCACTCCATTTTGGTACCATTTTAGACACAAAGTTAGCTTCAACTACTTGTTAGTCAAACCATAAATTACTGATAGAGATATGTTGTTCCACAGCATTAAGAGCTACCATGTGAGAGGTTTTCAAGAGAGATAGTGGATTGATTGGTGCTAGCTAGCTCTTCTTATCTTCCACATTGGTACCAACTACCATGATTAACAATGTTGGAGTCTGATAACAAATATGGAACTGTTACCATATATATATATATATATATATACATATCAGATAGATACAGAACAAACTAACACATAAACAAACATGAACGCACCTCAGAATCAAGAGATGTCATATTTCGATAACATCAAGAAACGGCGCAACTAATCTGGCTGCTTCGATGCTTGGTCTGTACTCTCTTCTTGTGTTGATTATGTTCTTGCTGAACCTTCTCTGATATATTTTATACTGATACAGCTTGTATGCCATGTGCTTCTATCAAGCTTACAATTGCTGCTTTGAAGATCTTTGCTCCTCCTGCTCCTTGGAACTTGATTGTCTCTTCAACTGCTGCTGCTGCTGCAGCCTCAGTGACTGTTGACAACACCAACAGCAACAAAATGTTCTCTTATGTTGTTTCTTGATTCATGTATTCTATTTCTAGCTTTGAAACACTTTCTTTATCCCAAGATTAGGGAATGAATCTTTTTTATTCAATTCAAAAGGTGCTGTCATTATATTTCACATTTACATGTTACACTCAAACAAACATCATGCCAATCAAGAGAAAACAAAAAATTTAGCTCCCCATTAAGCCTAAGTAGCAAGGATAGGGTTCCTCCCTTCATCAATGTCAACGACGAGGAGATGCTCTGGGTTTGATCCACATGGTCCTTCTGAGTACAGGGTGGGTAGGTAAGCCTTGTATGCCGGCATGTAACGGGAAACAAAATCTGCTACCTGCAAAGATTTAGGCACAAGTGCACTTCAAAAATCAGTATCCATGTGTTCGCGTAGCTACTAGTGAGCTCATCAATGTACAGATATATGCAAACCTCAGCATCAGACATCCCGGGTTTTCCTTCCTCCCTCATAGCAACCTCCGCCTGAAAGTCCACGAGAAAACTAGTGTTAAGTCATTGGATAACAGTGAGAGATTGTGTTGGTGCTAGAGCCAACCTAGCTACCTGCAATCGCCACTGGAAGACGCAACTAGGGTCGTTGATCTTGATAACTATCCATGACTTTATGAACTTGTCCCATGCATCATAGTAAGCTTCAAGATTCTTATTTACCACCTCTAGCTGTAAATTCAAAAACCAAATTCTTTATTGTGAATCTGTGCAAGTTAAAAGTAAATGCCTTTGGTACCTGTGGATCAACTGCCTTAAAAACTTCCATTGGAACGGGTTTGAAACCAAGCATCCAACCTTCGAAGAGAACAGCCTGAAATAACCAACCAAAGTAGACATCAAATTAACGAGTATGTGAACCCGTCATTTGCCAACTTTAGGAGCTTACCATAAGTGGTCCTTCAACCTCGGGCCATGTTGAAGGATCGGCCCTGTCGCCCCTCCCACTGTATGCAGACTGTGAGAGCAATTATTCGTCATGAACAGCTTGATATCAAAAGATTGATACAGAAACAAAGAGAAACAATACCATCATTTGCTTACTTTGTCATATCGAGGTAGCTTCATCTTCATACCTGAACACTTAAATACGAAAACTAATTAAAATATAGACAGATGTGTTGTAAAATGGAAGATAAGTGCAAGAGATTCGCACCTTCTTTCGTCATTTTGCTTAGAGCAGTCAATGTTTCGACAGATAATGGAAGATCGTGACTTCCAGCATTTCCACGATACTGGAAATGCACAAGAAAACATGGCTAGAGAAAAACTTATCTGTTAAGTTGATGACATTAAGAGAATGTCGAATAATACCTCTAAAAGAGCATTTCCTGGATTTGCTTCTCTCAGTTTAGCCTACAATTAGTACAAGTTTGCCTCAGAAAACGACATGAATGAGAAAAAGAATCATACTCACTCGCATATTACCTGATCCTCAGCCGTCAAGTAGAAATCATCTATTGATATTGTTGCCGTCCTCCTGCAATTTGAATTGATAAACATTCTCACTTCTAAACTTTTACTACAAAAACCGATAAATTCACACCCTTTAACCTACCGCTGAGTGGTTTTGAAAAGAAAATCAAGTGCAAGGACAAGTGTTGTCTTCCCACAACCCTGTGGTGCACTGAAACCTATCTGCATAACAGAAAAGATCTCAATGGTATCAGATCAAAACAAGATCTGAACACTACCTTCACTGTGATCGTTTTTTTTGTTTACAAAAAACCGAGTATTAAAGGAAGAGAAAAAATAATATTCATAACTAGATATATACCACCAAGGGAGTGATCTCTTGTCCATCCTTAAATGTGGCTCTGTGCTGAGAAATCTGATCTTCACACCATATGAAGACTGGTATATAATAGTGAAAAATCCTAGCTTTCTGAGGAACTGTAAGGCTCAATTCACTGAGCCCAAACAATCTGCAAAGAATCGAGCCATAGGCTATCCACTTATCTATGGAGTCAGCAACCTTCTCCTCGGTCAGACCCATCTTTTCTATTAGAGGACCTGAGCATATGAACTCAAAAAGGCCCTCCATTGAAGAAACTTCAGTAGGTTTGGGAGGAAAAACCGAATACACCGGGCCATTTCTTCTGCCATTGCTGGAACTAATATTCTGATACAAGGACTTGTCTTGTATCCAAGAGCACTGATTCCCAGCAGGAAGAATCCCTGAACATAGCGAAAAGAATTGCAATACTTAACTCTTCGATGTGAAACAAATAATCACAACCACTTGATGCACAATGTCTACTATCAATATGCTGTAAAATATCAAGATTTTTGGATCGTAGTTTCCACTATCAGTAAGTTCTATTGCAAGCTAATTCGGGGAATCAATTCACATCCGGAGCCAAGAATCCAAAGAACCTAACCTTGGGAGCTCGGATAATGTTACATATAGAGAACTTGATGATCATTTGTGGAAGAATCTAATTCTAAAGCAAGGGCCTGAGCACTTTGTACCAACTTTATGAGTAGCATAGCTCATTTGTGGATTAGAACAATTATTAAGACATGGGCCCAAATAGTTATAGCTTTAGGTTTGGAAAACTCAAATCACTGATAAGGTGAACACATGACCCAACCACAAATCATAAGGAAACAATGTAACCTGATTAATCTCAACTTTCAATAACAAATTGTGATTCATGACATTAGGTTCATAAAATACATACCCCAAAGTGGCCATGTTACTGCTGTTCAAAAAAAAATTTAGAAACAGAAATCACAGACCAGAAAAATTCAGGAACCAATTTTAAGCTACTCTTATCATCCTCCATTCTATCAGACAATTGAATAATGATTTCCTTGGCTCATTTCTTAAAAAAAAAACACAGAAAACCCAAAAACTCATCACAAATTGAACCCAATTGCCCAATAACAAAACCACCAAACACACCCCAAAAAAGAAGGAAACTTCCATTTTCCCACACTTTCACAGTATCCAAACAGAAGCTAACTATGTGTCAAATGAAGAAATTTACCTGATTTTGGCAAATGGGTATGCATTGAACAGAGCCTTGGAGATGAGTTTGGCTTGGTAAGTGCATAGAGAGAAAATTTGGAGTGAGAAAAGGAATAGAATTTGAAAGAATTGTTAGTATTATTAAAATTGAAAGTGGAAGGAGATAGAGATGAAGAAGAAGTCATGGGTGGGCAAGGAGATGATAAAATATTCATATTCGCCATTCAAATCCCAAACTCTGTTTCTCTTCCTCTGTTTCTCGGTGATATGTTCAAAGCAAAGCTGCACGTCAGATAAGCTTTTAGAATTTAGAGATTCACGACTCTGAGGTGACCAATAAAAAACCCATTTTTTAACTTGTAAAAACCACCTTCTAGAGAACATGTTGATTTTCTCCTTTCTTTTTAGATATTATTTTATACCACAAATTGTGCAGTTTTCTATGCTGGCAAAAAATTGTCATGTAATATTTAGATTCTTTCTTTTTTTTGTTGATACAGTAAATTAGTAATGCAGAGCTAGATTAGATTTGATGACATGGGCATTAAATACAAAAATTGTCCACTTGTGAATCCAAGAGAAAATGAAGATTTGAAGACACTTTTTTGTGTGGTGTGGATCTTATCATATAAAGATTGAAAAGATATCCCAGGAAAGATGCTAACACAGCTATGAGTCTCAAAAACAATGTCCACTCTTTTCTACCATATCTCATCCAAAAAACAACTCAACCAACCAACCATAATAAATTTAGCAAAGATTCAAAAGCAAAACACATGTGTTGTCTCAAGAACAGAGGAGCAAGTACTATACAGTTTACAAAGAAAGGAAGTTTATCAGATTAAAAAGCTTTTAGCTTGCCTAAGTTTACAATCAGTTTGTTACATATTTTTGCTCCTGCAAATGCCCCTTTACAATCCACCAAATTAATGCTCTACAGCGTACAGGTGCTCGGATTCGAGCCTACAAGAGTTGTCATTTTGGAAGAACCAAAAACTGACAGAATTAACAAAAAAGAGAAGGTTTATAAACAAATATTAAGAACACTTCTAGCGTAAAAAGAATGTAAAGAAAAATTAGAGGACTAGGATTAAAGATTAGGTAGTAAGTTACTACAGCCCTCCCGTGGAGATACCGAAAAAAGAATCCGGAGGAAACTTCCATCTGAAAGCACCAGCCCTTTTATTATCTTCGAAATAGAGGTTCAAGCAATGAGGAGGAACACAAAGCTGCCACAGATTTGAACTGCTATAACAACAATGCCCGTATTAGTTTCTTTGAAAAACGAAACTTAACTGTCATCTAACAATTAACATGACTCTGCTGTCTCATACCTTCTCTTGTCTGTACTTCACTCGTATGGCACTTAGAGGACAGCCGTTGGTGTTTAATTGTAACCCTTGTAAAGACTGAACTGACATTTTCAGATCCGAGGCCTTGTAAGAGGTATAGTGTTCTAGAGTAGGATTCTGCAAGAAAGACATGTATACAATCAGGCTACAAATACGAAGAATAAAACTGTATGCATGGAAAAATATATTCTGAGACAGGATACATACCCATGGGGAGCTAGACTGATCCAACGTCCATCTGGCAAGAAAAACAGCTGATGCAGCTATCACTGAAGGAACAAAATTCAGGAAGCCGTAGTCCATTAAAGTTAATTCTGCAAGATAATTTGCCAGGTACTCCAGCTCAAGATTTGAGTTCTGCAAATTTTAAGCAACGACATAAGAAAAGATTAGCTTTTCTGTAGAAAAAGAATTATCTTTCACGAGATATGATTGAGGCCAACTATTTTACCTTGTAAGAAGCTTGTGCTGCTCGAAGAAATCTCCTGAAAAAACAAGAAATATATGCAAAAATGTTAGCAAACTACAATAGATCTAAGAGACTTGATACTGTTGAATGTTGATGCAAGATAATCTTTAGTACCTGAGAAAAGTTTTTGCGGTGGGTGTATAAACTTGAAAGCCAAAATATTTGAGTACTTCAGTCTCCATTTTCAATACCTGGAAAGTTAATTTTGTCAAGATTTTTTAATAGCCAACCTAATGAATTATGTGCAAGTGCATGTACACCAACAGTTCTCCTTCAGAAGTGCTAAAATAAATTAATGATAATAAAAAACACCCAATTTTTTCATCTGAATACTACTTCTCTGTGGCCACTACCGTTAACACAATATAATGTGCATGCACATTGATAAAGGCAGTTCACAAAAGTTTTGCTTTAAGTAGCTGAGATGCATAAAATAATATTGTTTACTTTTGGGGTCACGTGATTTTGTATCAATGAGTTTCAAACATCTACTACCTCCTCCCTCGAGTAAGTGTTGTCTGTGATGAAGCAAAATTCCTCCACACGTGGTGCACAAATTTCTTCATACTTCCTTCAATTCATGGAGAGAAAATGCAAATTTAGATTAGATACAAAGAGATGATCATCAATAGTATAGTGCAATTCAAATACCAACAAATATATATTTTTGTTCAAATAAGCAAAGTTTGATTCCGTGAAAAATCTATATGATTTTAGTCCAAAAAATTCACAAAAAATAAGAGATCTTACGATGCAATAAGCATGCAAGTGATGCCAAGCAGTTGAAGTCTTTGTCTTTCAATGTAGTTATGAGCAAGGAACGTGTCAATAAGATACACCGTGAGGTACAGAGTATCTGGAACCAACTTATATTCCTCAGATACCTGAAAAAGAAATTGGTGGTTCAATTTTCCGCTAAACTATTCTGAGAACATAATGTAGACTTATACATTTGATTGACCACATAAAGAAACAGTTAGAGGAATGATTTCTCAAATCTGACTGTCACTGGAGATATATATATAGTTACAAACTTAAATCAAACACAATTCATCAAATGCAGGGCTTAAGATTCTTGCATTCATAGCTGTGCAAACTTGACTATCAATACAGATGTTTAAAATCCTTATATTCAAACTGTGAGAAATTTATGGAGTAATGCTTAGAAACATGATCAAAAAGGCCAAATGTACTATAAAATCATCAATAAACTACTGGAAAAAATACTTCCTGTACCCAGCCAACGCAACAGGGTTACACAAGATTCATAAAAACCTATCAGTAAGAATAAAGCATTTATTGAATAAGGATGTGTGACGATTTGATTCATATAATAGCTTCTTATGGTTAGGACCTCTAATCAAATTTCATTTCCTGGTTCAAAATGTCCAGAAATAGCCACATTACAGTCTCAACCATTCAACTTCCTTATTAAGTCATCTTATTTATATAGGCTATAGAGTTTCATTAATATAGATAAGAAATACAACACAGAAGTAAAAGACTCTGGGAAAAAGAGTGTAAGGTCTATATCCAAAATACAACAAACACTGACAAATATCAGACTGTGTCAAAAAGAATTGCAAGAGTAGCCAGCTACATAAATTATCAACCGGTGTCTAGGTACATGAATCATGTGAGTTACCAATGATGAAAACAGCATTGAAGATCTACTGTATATGTAGCTGAGAGTTTGTTGAACATTAAAAGCCTAAATGAAATTACATTGATGATTGAGTTAACAAACTATATCTATATATTCTCAATAGGACAAAACACAACACATTAACAATTGTCATACAACAATACTAACCTCTACAAGCCAATCTACCAGAATCCCTCGCATGCCTTGAGTGATATCCTGCTGCACTGTTTCCATGAAATAAGAATATGGCCTTCGGGCAAGCTGAAAAGAATATTTTTTAGAACAAATGCACACACCAAGTTTCTTACAAACAAGTGTCTTAAGTTTCTTTTTCATCATTTTGATGGATGCAGGAATTATAACTGAAGGGGCTTATTAGAGTAAGAACAATTGTATTCTCATTTAACATAAAAACTTTACAGTGGAGATGCGTGAATTTGTAAGGGCACATAATTGAGACTATGATATTCATTAAGTACACAAATATAAAATATTGCAAAAAGCTTTTGAGAATGCATTGTCTTTTATTGGTGAAATCATAAGCTCTTGTTCTTTTCCCTTCTATTCAATAATCAATACTAACTGAGCAGTCTTGTCATGGGAAAGTAATTCCTAGAGTTTAATAAACTAAGAACAAAAGCACAAGAACGTGTATTTTGCAAAATAATACTTTTGGAGAAACTGGAATCGAGACAGGCAAGTCAGACAAGTTAGATTACTACAAGAAGAAAATCATGAAGGAACTCATCATAACTCAATAATATTTGGTTTAAGCTGATTAATCTTACCATACAGATTTTGTATTTCAATATCTCAGCAGCTTTAAAATAAATAATCCCATAGAGTAAGGAAGGCACATACCTCTGCAACACGCAAATTGCTATAGATATCAGAGGCATAAAGACTGCACAGCAGAGGATTATTCTGATCAGAATCAATATCAGTGACATCTGGATTGTTTGACACTATCAAACCTCCAAACAGATCACATTTCCGTTCTGCAAGCAAAAGAGAGGAAACTGTTAGCTGCATGTAAAATCTTAAATGACACTAAAAACAGAGACCAAGAATCAAGGATCTGTGTTTCTATATTCTCTTGTAGGACAGTTATGTTCCATGCCATGTCTCATCGTTCAAAACAGAATGTCATAAGAAATGCAAAACTACAGTAAATATGCACTTCTCGTATTCTGCTTAAGCTGGTGGCACTATAATGTTTTGCTATGTTTGGAGATGAGATGAGTCAAAAGAAAGCAAACCTTTCTTTAGAGGATTGTGAGGATACGAAGGCAGTCCAGCTGTATGTCTTTTACGCTGGCCAACATCTATTACACACTCATTAGAGGTAGCCAATTGTGAATGTACTTTTTCTTCTAATTTAGTACTACTACACATAACTTCTGATTTTGGTTCTATTTTAACTGTTTCTTGGATCTCCTCTTTTTTTCGACCTGCTTGATGTTGTGCAGTGCTAACAGCAACTGGTTGGCAGACTTTGCCCATACTGGATGGAGCTTTTCGAGTTTGCTTCTGGTTCGTGTTCTTAGGCTGTCAAACATCAAATCAGAAAGGGAATCAGATTCAAGAACAAAGAAGTTGAAAAGCTTCCAAAAGGGTACATCAAACTACCTAGTACATCTAACAGCAAAATGAACAGTTAAGAAAATTGACCTGAATTTCGGTTGCATTCATCAAGTCTTTATATGATTTTTCACAGCAAACATTTGAGATATCCTGAAGCACTGCCCTCTTCTTGCGTTGAGGGAACACATTAGTGTTTCTCTCATCCAAGGCTGCTCTTTTGGCTCCTGATGCTGGCTTCTGATCTACTTGCTTAGGTAGTTTTACAGCGGGAATCTGCCGAGTTGCACGTACAGCAGCAGCTCGAGAACGTGTTATTCGACCAGCAAGCTCTCCAACGTTAGTGGTATTTAAATTTTCATTCTCCATATTTACAAGCCTTCGAGAAGAAGACGGACACAATGCAAGAAGATGGTTACAGAGAAACTCAACCTGCATGAAAGTAGCCAAACAAGGGCCAAGAAAATTTAAAAGCTAGCTTTTATGGCAGATTATGTTTACAGAGACTGAAAACAAGGGGAAAGCAATAAAAAAGAGAATCAAGATCACATATTCAATGTTATAAACTACCAAGTTGAGTGTACAGATTATTCATTAAGCTACAGCACCAACCTTGAAACAAAAATATTAAATTTGCAGCAAGAATGCAAGTTCAAAAAAGAACAGTGCTACTATACAACTTCTAAATGGTGATTCTTCATACAGATATTAATGCTATAGTCAATACTCAATACTGCATGAAAATTTTAAAACAGTTCCACCTGCATTTTGTGTACAGTTGAGTTGAGACATTTTAATAGTGGAAAGAAGTAAAAAAAAAAAAAACAATGTACTATCAATTTGAAATGTATCATTTCCACTGAAATAGAAACCTGAAAAGACTACTAAAACATTTTGATGATGGACTGAAGTCATTCAAATTCTTGCAGGGAAAGATTTTTCATGGCCACAAAGAGACCTACAATGATTAAGTGTAGAAGATGAACATATTCAAGGTGATAAGAGCAAAACCACACGAATTCAAAATGGTAAAACCCACAACAAGATCAGCAAAAACACCCACATAGAGACTATAGTCTAGCTTCAAGTTAGATTACTCATCCATCAAAATTCTAAACACACACACACACACAGAATCAAATCAGGACAACACAAGCACCATTCAAGTAAAGATGGATGCAAAGAAATTTTCAGATGCAGAGGCAAACATGGAACATGGACGAGATTACATAATAACCCAATTGGTACCTGGGAGACTGGGGGAGAATTTTAAAAAATAAAAAATAAAAAATCAATCTGAAGTTTCTAATTCTGGAAACCACATAAAAACAATACCCAGAACAACATAAGAATTCAAAGGTTATTTTCATGCTAATTTCCCACACTTCATGACAAATCTAGGCTCCAAAACATCCTGGATCTCCATTTCATTAGGAAATGAAAGGTAGTTCCATGCACAATCTTGAACTTTTTCAGAAGAAAAAAAAAACTAATTTTGGTTCTGGGACGATGAGACAAAAAGAAAGGAAAAGAAAAGTTCGGAGCCGTAAATTTAGAACAGGTTTCGTGATATCAAAAATCATAGCTTTCAGCTAAGAAAAATGCAGCTGCATCAGACTCCATCCAAGAACAATTACTTCAATTTCTTGGGTCCCAATTGGAGAAAAAAATAATTATTTTTACAAAATAAATCAAGTTTCATTCCAACCAACTCCCACCCCTCCCGATTGTCTCATCAACCAAACAGGAGCCAACCCCACCAAAGCTCAAGCTAATGTCCCAGCAAAAACATCACCTTTACCACCCAAAATTTCAAGATTCTCATAAATCTCTACAACCCATTAAACCCTAATCGATTTGGAATCAACCCATCAAAGAAGAACTGAAATTCAAGACCAAAAACCCAAAGTTCACATTCAAATTATACATTAGCATCTGTGTTGTATAGGCATCGAAAATGACCTCGATTCGGCTCCACCGCAGCTCCAACGCCTCCACCACAGCGATGGAAGCTCGGAGAAGAAAGAGAGAGAAGAGAGAGAGAAGAGAGAGAGAGAGACTCAACTCTTTGGAGAGTCGGTGAGTGAAAGCGAACGAGCGGGATGGCGTGAGGTTTAAACTCTGATAAATAATGGCGAAGTAAAAAAAAATAGAAAAAGAAAATTATTTGTTTATCATTAATCCATAGCTTTTAAACTAAATATAATTATAAAAAAAAAATTAAAATTAATCGCATTGACCGTTTGACCAACAAAGCTGCAAAGAGGAGCCTAGGGAGCGTTCTCAGACAGTTACGCGATTCGGACATCTAGATGATTTTACTCATTTACCTCTGTTTTTTTCCTCTTTGTCTACCAGGTTTCTGAGGGTGTTTTGGTCAAATAGATTTTTTAAGATTAATTTTCGTTGGGTCAGAGGAATGAGATAGGGGTGTTCCCTCATTAAAATAATAATAAATTATTCAAATAAATGGTGATTAGTGGCTTTGAGAGGGAAAATAATAAAATTAGTGGGTGGTCACTAGTCACGTGGTTGAGTGAGATTACACTAATTACCCATTAGATTTTGGAGTAACTTTCTTTAATTGTATTGTCGTTTGGAGTAAACCCGTTTTTCAAATTCAAGTTTCACAAGTAGCGTGTAATTTGAATCGATATTAGCATTAAGTGTGTGAATCGAATTTGTTACTTTTAAAAATATGGTTGCGTTAAAATTTGACAAATAAGTTTTGTCTATCTGTCTAGTTTTTTTTTATTTATTATAATTTTCGTATGTTTATATACTTCAAAACCAAAATCAATACTAAAAAGTCATAAATATTATAGACAACTTAGTTAGTGTTGCACATTTTTCATTTGTATCACTTCGTAGATGTGTTGTGACACACAAAAATGTTAGTTATTGAGATATTTTGAAAGTAAATAGAGAAAGTGTCGATACGAATCATGAAATGCCGAATTTTACCAACGTGAGGGTTTTCTCACAAACCAATAAAGCTTGATCAAACTTGATGGAGAGATGTGAAGTTCACAAGGTCGCAACTTGGAGAGCATGGGTCGCAGTTTGGGGTGTCATTAGGTCATTTATCTATTTTTTTTATAATAATAATAAATAAATAAAACTTAATCGATGAACAAGTAACCAAAAAACTAAAACAAAGAATAAACATGAGTAACGTCACTAACTTACAAACTATTACCCAAACAAATTAAAAAATAGGGTAAATTTCAAATGACCCCTACTAGCTATGGACTTAAATCCGATGACTCCCTTGTTCTTTTTTTCAAATCACATGACTTCCTTATTCTTTTTCTCCAAATCACATGACTCTCTTGTTCTTTTTTTCAGATCGCATGACTCTCTTGTTCTTTTTTTCAGATCAAATAACCACCACAACTATGTCACGACTTTT
>JAYMTA010002164.1:0-17330 GCA_036897625.1 Pelargonium cotyledonis | reverse complement strand
GAGGCATATAATTCATTCTCTTTGCAAGCCTCTCTCAGATTCTCTCATGAGCTCTCAAGAGAGCCTAACTTCAGGCGCTGCCCTCTGCTTGAAAGCTCTTGTGGACTCGGATAATTGGCGATTTGCTTCTGATGAGATGGTGAATAAGGTTTGCCAGAATGTGGCTGCTGCTTTGGAGGAAAAGTCCACTCAGATAAATTCGCATATGGGATTGGTTATGTCTCTAGCAAAGCATAATGCACTAATTGTTGAAGCATATGCAAGATTGTTAATACAATCTGGAATAAGAATTTTGAATGCTGGGCCTGTTGAGGGGATTTCTCAGAAGCGGTTGTCAGCTATACAAATGGTTAACTTTTTAATGAAGTGTTTGGATCCCCGGAGCATATTCTCAGAGCTTGAGTTGATAATTGAGGAGTTAGAGAAGTGTCACACTGATCAGATGGCTTTTGTTAAAGGTGCTGCCTTTGAAGCCCTGCAGACTGCGAGGAGGATTGCTGCAGATAAAGATTTGAAATATGAAAAGGGCTCTAGTTCAGTTACTGGATCAAATTATAGTAGGAGAGAACACAGCAGGAGAAATACTTGGAATGATTCTGATCGTACTCCATTGTCTATGTCACCTGAATCGCAAACCCTCGATTCCTTCATTGAATATGACTCCTTTGTTGAATCACCGATCTCAACTAGCCAGGTTTCTTGTAATTTGGATTATGGCAGGAGTGTCAACCGGAAACTTTGGAGCTATGAAAATGGAGGGGTGGATGTGTCACTTAAGGATGGTCTATTCTCAGAAGTGAATTGGGGAATTGCTGTGTCCAATACATTACCTGAGAGCAATGGGCATCATCAACCTACAGAAAGAAGAGAAGATTGCACAGCTGAATTTGCTGGGTTCCTGCACAAAATTCCTACAAATGGAGCACTTCGTAGTGCTACTCCAAGTCCCCAGGTAAACATAATTATGCATATCTCAATAATCACTATATTCAGTAAGTCCATGTTAGTTGTAATTTAACCAACAAATAGATTGTGTTTACCATGCTAATTATGAGTTAAAAGAAATATATGCAATTGGTTTAAAGTAACTGAAGCCAGAGATAAATTTGCATACAGAATTTTGCAAAAATAAAACATTGCTTTAGATTACTGCTATTCAATCCAGATAAGTTTATATCTCCTTGCATTCCCATCTTAAACTAGTGGTCCCAAAATTATGCAAACTCCTTTGTTACTGGCTGTCATATTTTAATTTGCAATGATTTGATGGCTAACCTGTATTTACAACTATCAACACTTGTTTGCTTCAGAGGTCACGCTCTCATATTAATGCTGATAACATCAACATCTTCACAACTCCAAGGAAGCTCATTCACTCACTTCAGGATCCTAGTGATGTAGACTCAGATTTCTCTCATCAAACCAGGCGGTTCAGAAGTCCATGTTCAAGAAACTTTGTGTGGAGTCCTACTAGAAAATATGAGCAAAATGGTTTTTCACATGATGTGAACTATGAAGGTAAAGAGAATGGAAACTCCTATACCAGTGGTGAGCAATCCCAGGGTGGTTCTGAATCTGTGTCATCAACAGATGACACTCCAGCCGTTGCTGATGTGCAAGTATATCATGAGAAGGTTCCCGAATATAAAATGGATGTTCAAATGTCTGGCATCAGAAGGACTCGTAAGATGAATGCTTCTAAGTTTATTGTTGGCCTCTTTTTTATGCTAATTGCAGCTTTCATAGCTCATCTGGGGATAGAAGGACCAAATGAAGGCTCTCATCTTGTTCCAACTTAGTTCAGTCATCGATGTATCAAATCTGGATAGATTAGGTAAGAAAAATTGAGTTAGCCACAATGAGAGTTCGTCTTTAGTGTAACAATATCTAGAGATTAGTTATGCAACCAAGGGTGGAATGTTTAATGTGCTCGGTGGTCCGCTCCACAGGAGTAAAAGATTCCCATTTATGAGAAACGTCTTTTCTTTGCTTGGTTTCTTTTATCATGTCTAGGAAAAAATCTAAGTTTTTTTTTTTCCGAATAACTTGTTTACATTTTATGATGGTTGATCATCATGCGTCGGTTCTTATTTTATGACGGTTAAACAAATATAGGTCTGCATTATCCTTGTCCTTGTGCGCGCGCAAGAGAAGAGTTGTACTTTTCAATATACACATCTGGTAACTTTGTGCCAATATGCTAAACTAAACCTGATATCAGTATTCAGTACCACCTTTCAGCTCATGTAATGTCCTGCATTGAAGTTGTATACTACCTGAACAAGTACAGGTTTTCTTTTCTATGCTTCTGTAGATTTATATTCAGCACACTAATACTAAAAATTCCACTGATGAGAAGATTCATGGCCATTAGAAATTCCAGTTGTGTAAATGCTGTCTGCTTCTCCACAATCACTTCATGACATACAATTGTTGGCTTGAGCATGTGGAATTCAAGTTTTGAGGCTGGGCTCAAAGTTCATGATTCATTGTACAACTGTTTTTAGATTCATGAGAATGCCAGCAAAAGTTGTATGGTCATTATTTTCAATTGCTCTGTAAACTCTAATGCTAACTTTAGATCCATGGGAGCATTATTTCAATCTCTTCTTTCAGTGATCTGTGTCCCTTGGAACATTCCCTCTAAAATATGGGTTTCAGTGAGGCAATTCTGGTGATAGGGAAGCTTCTGAAGAATACAATTCCGCCATTGTTAAACGGTACTTTTTGTGAACAATTGCTTAGTATCTAAGAGGTCACTGCTTGTATTGTAACTGTTCTACAATGGTATTTGATCAAATATGAATTATACTTAATACCAAAGCCCCTCTCAACAGTTTGCAAAATATATTGGTTTACAATCGCACAAGAATAGACGGAGATGGGAGCAGACCTACAGAGTATGTTATCTTTATTCTATCAAATGCAAATCAGAGCATGAAAGAAGAAACGGAAATGCTTCATTCGAGATTTGGATTGTGTATAAACATCCCGCCTCTCCACTCGTCTCCTGGATCTACAATGATTGGTTTTAGCATAGCTGATTGCCCCACGCATATATAAGCATACTTGCTGTAGAATTCATGATTTGAGCCAGGACTCATCATGTATAGTTCTGCAAACCCAGATCTCCCTACTGATAATGAGTTCCTTCTTCCCTGTTTCACCAGGTAACATTATTGTCAGCTCGAATAATTCGTTTGCAAATCTGATCATATATAACTTTGTGAAGATTCATAAGAATGACAGCAAAGTTTTATTTACCCTGTCCATGACTGTGAAGGCCCGAGGCGCATAGGTGTATATCCTACACATTTCATCAGTCAGTTGCTTGTAGCCATCATCCTCTTCACCTTCAATGTCTTCTTCTTCGCTTGCACTAGAGTTACTGCTTTCTGTTTCATCGGCATTGCTTTGTTTTCTTGAACCCAAAGTGGACATAAGTGCTCCTAGTGACATCTTTCCATAGACTTGGCCATAGCCAGGTTGGTCCTTTAGACCATAGTCTGGAGGAGTTATCACAAATTCTGACAATATAGGTTCCCTGGTGAAGAAACTTGATCCCTCTAATCCTAGAACATAAATTGCATCAGGTGAGCTCACTGTAAGATGGCTTATCACTCCACCTAGCAATTTAAGAGAAGTGGAGCTTGAGTTGGACACCACGAGCTCCGAGCTTAAGAAATCTTCTTCAAGAGTCACAATGTGTTTCAGTCTGATCTTCCTCTCTGGATCATTGCTAATCATTTCTATCTGCATTTCTCAGGTTCAAGAGCCTGCTCAACATTTTTAAGTTCCAACAAAAAAAAAAGGGGCAAGAAGGTTCATGAACATACCTGAATAGAGTCTGCAGGGCTACCACTAACTTGATGTAGAGACCATGTACTTGGAGACCATGAATCTTGGTCACCACTTTCGAAGCTCAAGGCTAACGAAATGCCTCCTTGTATGATAGCTTCATCATCATCATCATCATCATCATCATCATCATCATCCACTCCCTCTGAGACTGATGTGTGCAATAATTCAACTACTCCTTGATGCCACATGTGAGCCTTGTAAGAGGTGATCAATCCACTTGGAAGCATCAGTTTAGCTACGCTTCCGTTTTGTAGCTCCATCTTGACGACGCAGCTGTCTCCAATACCTTCGAAGGTGACTCCATGGCCACTGAACTCTCCCTCCAAGTAGTCCTGGTTGACAGGTTCATATGGGATTGAAGCCACTTTAGCTATTGGGAAATCTCTCTTGCAGTTCACATATTGAAGTGCCATAGAGGGAAGATGAGAGGAAAAGGAAGTCAAGATTTTAGTACTCATCATGGAGGAAACAGCAATGGATGGATACTTATTAGATGTAGGTGTAAATTTGGGAGAGAAGATTGAACTGCTAGCCATTGAATTGGTTCTTGGCAATGGAAGATGGATTGAGAGCAATATGTTGAGCAAGAGAGATGGAGGAGGAAGAGAATGGGGTCCACTTATCCTTTTTGCCTTGGCTTGAGACTGATAAAAGCTTGAATTTTTGGATAATCTGAGCAGTGTTTATGGTTGGTTCTTGTTGAAGACTATACAGATATTTTCAGATTTCTTAGAAGCTTACCCTTCATGTTTTTACTGCATCTCACAGTGGCAGACAACAAGCAACCTTATCTTTTCATGGAGAAAATTTGTCAAAATCTCCCAATTTTTTGTTCTCTCTGACACACAATGCAAATTGCCATCTCTTTTTCCCATTCCCTTCCAAAATTATTATGGACAATTAATGCCAATGTTCAACAAGCAAACATGTGAAAGTGTCCTCAAATCATCAACCATCTCTTGAACAAGTTTCAAGCCCAGAGAAAAATGATTGCATATGGAACTTGACAACATTTGTATTTACGAGCACAATTCGTATAATTTGCCATTATATTACTACAACGACATCTCGCCTGAATAGCAGAACTTGGTGAATACAATTCCAATTTTCGAGGAACTAACCAATCCTACTTCCAGAGGGATTGGAAAGAACTTACAATAAATATTGACAATAAATATCTTGAAAGATGTAATTACAAATTGTCATGCTCAATGATCTGTGCTCCTCTCCACTCTTCATCAGGATCCAATTCCAAAGGTACCAGAACTGAGGCAGGACCAGTGCATATGAAATAGTCCTTGCCATACTTTTCTGCCAAGGAACCCGGGCTGGATATGTAAATGTCTTCATATCCCATCCGTATCACCCTAAAGAACAGCTTCCGTCCCTGACATGAACCAGCAACAAACACAAAGAATCATGAGTGTACACCAAAAAGATCATATCTTTTATGTCCTAAGTTTGTGTTCTGGTGTCTCAATGTTACCTGATCAATGGTTTCATACTTTGAAGGAGCAGTGTTGTAAATTCCCTTCAATCTCTCTTCTGGTGGTGCGGCATATATTCTACTGAGCTTGTGTTTCAAAAGGGTAATAGGCGTATCTTGCAACGTCCATGAGCCTGGTTTTTTCTCAGGCTCCTCAAAAGAGAACCATCCGGGATCTTCTGTTTTCATTGCTTCAGCAGGAGATAGAAGCTCGAAAGGCGAGGGTAGAGGAGGGTGTGTGCAGTAAGAGCAGGCTCGTAGTCCTTGAATCGCAGTTCCACTCCGTTTCTTGGATCTCAAGTGGCTGAGTATGGCACTCGTTAGCTTTACAGCCTTGCGGCCAGTATTCTTTACTATAACAGCTGTTGCTAAGCTGTGTGGATACAGGGAAATGACATAAGTGATGTCAAGAGCTCCTGCAGTGCAGCACAACTCAACCTGCAACCAACCAAAATGGCAAAGATATCGAAAGAACGAACGCAGCAGAATCATCACTATCATCTTCGCATGTCGTTCCATTTCAAGAAAATGAATTCACAAAAATAGACTTCAAATCAAGAGCCTAGTACATAATGTTCGCAAGGTCTTGGAAACACCAACTTCCAGTACATAATGTTTGGTACATAATCAGGATATCAAACTCAAGTTTCATTTTCATATGAATGCAATCAAGAACAAAGTTCAAAGATTTCATGAAATATTTGGAGACAAAGCATTGGTTTTGGTCTTTTATAGGTTAAAACCACGAGGTTCTTGAGCGAGCCCACAAACTTGCAGTTAGCATCTTTAAGCCTTTTAACACACCCAGACTAATCCTCCTTCGAGGGTACGTCACTGTTAAAGCTCACCCCTCTCCCAGAATCACTGTCAAACCTATAAACAAATTCCAAAGCAACTAGCCACTTTGGTAGTAGATGTGTCATTGTGAATTGGGTAGCAAAGAAAAAGGAACAATAGTTGAAGCAAATACCTGGAGAGCATCAATGGCATCAGAGTCTGCACCCTTGACAGTCCATTCAGAAGCAGAAAGAAGAGAGGCTTTGGAGGTGGAATCATTGATGACCAAACCAATCCCACCTTTGGATTTGGAAGAATCAGCCCCACCATCAGGAACAGTGTAAAGAATCTCCTCACAGCCATCATCTTTCCAGAAGACCTTGGGCTTGTAGGAAGTAACATGAGCATTGGGTATCTGGAGTTTCATGGAGCTGCCATTCCTGACAGACATCTCCACAAATGGAGTGTTGTTGGATTCCAAGAACTTGATGCCTTTTCTGCCAAATTTCTCATCAAGAGACTCTGGAACGGAAAGGGTAGTAGTAGCTGTTGCAGAGAGAGAAGGTGGTGATGAAGAAGAGGCCTTGATGAGATTCAGTTTTGGGAGAGAGAAGGGAAGGAGAGATGCCATGAGTTGAGAGAGTTGAGAGAAAAGAAGAAGAAAAAGAAACAAAAGCTTAGTGTTTAGTGGTTCCTCACACACCAGTGGCAGTGAGTGAGTGAGTGACTACCAATGGTAGTAGGCTCATCCTTTCTTCATTTTGGCTTTATATCAATATCTTAGTTTCACTTGCAAAGGATTTTTTGGTTTTTACTTGCACAAACATCTTAACAAAAAAGAGACAATAGATTCTCTTCCTAGTCTAATTTGTTACTATAATCCCACATGATTTTGTTTGGAGAATTTTTTTTTTTTGTTTGTTTGAAATTTAATCTTACACCAAGTTCACTGTGGAATTACAAAACGGTAACAGTTCTCAATTTGAGTAAAAAAACTTAAGAGGCAACTATTCCTACTTGTGTGTCATGTTCGTGTAGAGTGAAAGCTCAGTATTTAGAGTAATGAATCAATTCGAACACTACTTAATTATTAAACGGATTAAATATTTAAATTACATGACACAAACACAACCATTTATGAGTAGATTTACGTGACACAAATCCGCACACGTTAATCATTTGGTTCAAAATTACACATGTTTAAGCAAACAGGTTGGTAATTGTCCGAAACAAGATGATATGATATATTTGACTCCTTTAGTTTATTTGGGTCATCTTTTAAGCTTTATATTTGAAAAAATATATTTTTATCCTTAAACCGATTTGTCAATAAATAAGATCAACAACCCATTAATTCAGTAGATTAAACAAGTTTGTCGCATACATATCTCTATAGTTAAATGAGTTGAGCTAGTCAACACAAACACAAGTTAGTTTAACTCAAATCTATTAGTCAACACAAACACAAGTTAGTTTAACTCAAATCTATTTAAGTTTGTTTTCAGTCAGTCCCAAAATACCTAAAATCATAGTTTAGCCTTTCTGCAACCAGACATGTAAATCCCAAGGCTTTCAATTCCAGTTGGCATAGGGATAACTAAATACCATCTTCATTTGCGGAGAAGCAATCTATATTAACACACAAAAACCTTGGGGCACAAAAATAAGGTTTAAAAAAAGAAAAATCCAAACTCAGCTATTCATTCCAGGCACCAAATACATCTACTAACCTCAATTTTAACAAAAATCTTACATGAATTAGAGTCATTCCAAAACTTGCACAGAAGACGAACTGTTGGTTTCTCTAATATGAAACCCTGTTTACACACTCTTGTTCTGAGATCCACTAGTTTAATCCTCATCCATTCCTGCGGGCTGCTGAGGTTTAGGGCCACCTGCTGGTTTAGCCATGATAATCTGCAACGCCATAATTCAAAGTCAGGCTAATCAAACTTATGTGATAAAAAAAAAATAGGTGAACGCTCACAAATATATTAGCAAAATATAATCAAAGTCGACATCTCCTTGCAAAATACAAAACAATACTACAGCAAGAATGAGACAGCCATGGAAGATTGATTGCTGATCAATTACCTGATCTACACGTAGAACAGTGCAAGCAGCATCCGTAGCATATTTAAGAGCAAAGAACCTGCCACAAATCCAGACACAAAAATTAATGCCATTTACATAAATAAAACCACCATATACCATATTCTATTGAACAAAGAGCCTCTTAAAAAGCCCATGGAAGAAAAAGGAAATTTGACAATTTTTAGTTACTTGTAAAACAATTATTCAGAATCATAATGTTCAAGTAAAACCTCACCAGAGAATTTCCCTGGTGGTAAGTTAAAACTGTTGCAGTGCAACAGATAATAGTGGAAAGTGTATGAAAACAAAAATTGTTGTTCATGGTAGAGCCAGCTACATGATACTCACCCATTGAACCTATTGTGAGGTTGTGTGTTTGAGAGAGTGAGGAAGAGATGATATTGCAAAATAAATGGTGTTCTTTGGCAGTCATATGACCATTCACCACCAACTAGATAATGCGAGGTCATTGAGAAACAGGGAAATCTATCAATAATGTGAATTAGGAAGGTTTTAAAGTGTAGATAATTAGGCATAGGGGGTTATGAATTGCCTTTACTACAAATGGCAGAATTAAACTCAAGAAGTAGTTGTCGATCGGAAACATAATTACACTTCAGTTCTGAACAGAAAAAATATGACTTCATCCTAAAAGTGACACATTGAGAGAAAACTAAGTAACACTGAAATGTCTGTATGAGTATTAATGTATGAGTGAATATATACATGCAAGAAATAGCTTACTTGGCAACATGGAGGTCCCAGACATTTGTAGTTGAAACATCCTTACATACACCTTCCTCCAGGTCAATGCCCACCTTGGTATTTCCAGATGCATGTTCAGCATATAGAGAAGATATAATCTCCATTGCATTTAGCCCAGCATTCTCAGCCAAGGTTTTAGGTACCATCTCAAAACTTTCGGCAAATTTTGCAATTGCATACTGGTCCAATCTGCAAAATCAAAAGTTCATCCAGTCTTAGGCTTTTGGTTTCATGGTTTACCGAATCTGAGGAACACAAACAGATCAAATACCAGTTCCAGGTTACAGTGTTGATGTCTTATTAGTAAGAGTAACCATAGAAACAAAACATAAGCTTGCAAGCGTAGAGATTTAACATTCTGTTCTCTTCATATATATTTTAGTTTTCATTTCAGGAAAGTAGCATCTTTAAGCTACCAAATCTGCTGGGGATAAGGGCATAAGCCACAAGTGTGTGACTGAACTCAAAAAGTATGACATAAACAAAGTACCCAGTCTCTTTAAAAGAAAATTCTTTAATTCTTCTAGCCAATTCGATTTCAGTAGCTGCAGCTCCAGCAACTATGCGGGAATCCCTACACATTGCCTGTACAGATATAATGAAAATACTTGAATCAATAAATCACACCCAATGAACAAACTAATGGCTGCAATTTACTTTAAGAAAAATCTTCAACAAGATAAATTTTAATCACTCCTAGTGAATGACAATACCTTATATGTATTGACTCCGTCATCAACTGCCCTTTCAAGGTCATCAAGTATACTATCAGTACTTCCTCGTAATAGCACAGTGGAAACAGAGTTTCCACCTTCTTCATTCTTCACAACAATTACCTATATAACATTGATGAAGGGCAGAGTATCACGTATTAGGGATGGAAATTATAAAAAGAAACAAAGCAACATCAGAAACAACTTCTGGAACAAGATCCCGTGACTGAGGTGAAACGTTTGAACATACCCTAGCACCACCAATTTCCTCAACTGAAACAGAATCCGCATATCCCAAATCATCTGGGTTTGGCTGGCTAAGCTTCAACTGAATCAACAATAACAAATTACATTAGAAATCAGAGTGTTTTCACCCAACAACCACATTTTGAACTTACCATAGCAACAGCGCCAGTTGTACGGCAAAATCGCCGTAATTCAAATTTTGAGCTGATCCTTAGAACCATGAGCCTGTAAGCAAGAAATTCAAGGTTACAAAACAAACACAACTGAGGAATGCCTTAACAGAGAATATGAAATGCTTAAAACCAGACAATATGAATTAACCGCAATAAAATTTATACGAACGCAAAAAATTTACAACACGTTACATGTATCATATAAAAAATTAAACTATGCATAATCATATAAGAATTAAATTTATAATTGATCCCTGAACTAAACTATACATATATCATATTTGATCCACCAACTTTTTTTTCAAATCACTAATGATGAACTATTCAATTTAATCATCTTTGCCCATTAATATTTCAATTGTTTGATGTAATATTCTAAAATTTTGGACGAAATAAGCCAATTTCTATTAAATACTGGACGGAAAATGCATGTTGGGATCAATTATGAATTTAACCCATAATATAATGACAATACAAAACATGGGAAATAGATATAGGAAAAGACAATAGAACTTGTCATACTTGTAACGCTCACAGAAATGCAATGCCATTTCCCCAACTGCTTGTCCACTAACAATAACTTTGGCACCTGACTCAGCAACTGCTTTGATAAGCTCCTCCACCTTTGCTTCTTCGGTTTTTGCATAATTCTCCAGCTACAATATGCCAACAAATTAAGAGTTTCACTAAATAGTCCACAATCAGATATTGAACAGTAGTTCCTAACAAAGCAAGAAAGAGAAACAAAGGAGCACAAGGTTCTCAATTCACTGGCACAGCAGCAAAGCTAGCTAAGCAATTATATAGGTATTAAATATGAAGAATACATTTCAAATGAAATATATCTAGAACTCTAGGAGTAGAGAGAGAGAGAGAGAGAGAGAGAGAGTAATTTCATAACTAACCCAGGCCCTAAAGGAACCTGGATACTCAAATTCATGTAATATATTCAATGAAATTGTTTCCCACATGGAACTCTTTAATTTATTGAGTAAAGGTGTCAGACAGTCAGCTGCTTTAAAGTACATAATGAAGCAAAAAAAAAAAAAAACAGAAATTAACCAGATCCAATTGACTCCACAAGCAGCACAGTACCAACAAGGAAAGCCAGTACTACCTATTACATAAATAAATAAAGTAACCCAATATAGTATTGCCTTAGAACAAGTTTTCTATCAAGGATAAACTTTAGCATGCTATGATATGATGTAATTTGTCTATCCTCCCATGGCATAGAGGAAGAAGGGCAACTGGATAAGTAATACCAGATAAAAACGCACACACATGTACATATGTATATACTGACTCGCCTCTCCAGGGTGATCCATCACGATAGGAGAACCTAAATGGAAATTTTAGAAGTATTACCTGCTCGGCTGTATGAATTAGAACTGTTCCTTTTGTTTCAGTTGCAGACGTATCAACGCCACCAACAAATACAGCAACCTGAAACAGTTAGAATGAATTATACCAGTTCATATAGCTAAATACAACTAGCAGACTCATCAAGAAAGATACTATTCAAACTTTACGATGAGTAAATAAAGGTTAACTTAAAGTCAATCAGACTAGTCAGAAATGTTAAGCAGCATGCATACAAGAAAATTCACACCCAAATAAAAGGAAAAGAGTGTAAAAAAAATAAAAATAAAAAGAGAAGGGAAAGAGTTCTAATACTTTTCCCACAGTACAATAACTATATTGGTTACCTAAGGAACTTGAGCAACTTTTCCGTGAACAAGAAAAACATTTAATATCAAATGAGGACTAACCTTCGCCTTCTCCATCCGCTTGATAGTCCCCACAGCATCACTCTTCAAAACCATACCTCTCACTACAGCACAATTAAGCAGACCTCCACCCACAATTTTTGCCACACGAACATTGTCCACATTGAAGTTGGCAGGATTCTTTGGGCAAACTTGAATGCATGCCTATGATACCCACAAAGAAATTTCATACCAAACTTTTAGACACTATCTCATAGAAAGAACTAAACAGTCAACATGGAGATGGGCAGATGGCTATAATTACATCTGCAATAAGAGAACACAAAATCTCTTCTTGTCCAAATTGCTTGCTAGCCACTGCGGCTCTCATTCTGGAAACAACCTCCTCCTTGTTCCGCACATCCATGATTTCAGAACCTTTCTCACCCAACTCATCTAAGATTTCAAGTGTCTGAATTTTCAAAAAAAAAATATATGTATATTAATCAGCATATTCTACAATGTGATCCAATCCATACAGACAATCAATGCACCAACTTGATTATAGAAAGGACAAACCTTAGCGATGGCTTTTGTATATCCACTGACAATCTCACTTGGGTGAAGACCCATTCTGATAAGCTCCGCAGCGTTCTGGAGAAGCTCACCGGCAAAGGAAATTGTCAAGTTAGCACCATCACCAATCTCCTCCTGCTGAGCCTTGGCAGCTAAAACCAAAAGCTTGGCTGCAGGGTGCTGAACCTCAAGCTCATTCACAATAGTTGCAGCATCATTGGTCACGAATAACTTGTCCAGATGATTGATGACCATCTTATTCATACCTGATCAATTTTAAAAAAATAATACTAAATCAATAAGAAAATGTCTAATAACTCCTATTGCAGACACTGCTCACTAATCCAAGCACAGCGGCAAACAATAAACAAAACTAGCCCCAAGATCTCTAAAATGGTGAACTCAGAAAACTGAGAATCTTAGACATTATATTTCAACTACAAAATTTTCCAATTGTTTCTGTGTCATATTCATTTCTAAACAATAACAGTAAAATAAAATCATGAATCTGGAAAAATGAAAAACAAAAATGACACTGATAGGCACAATCACGCACGACTAAAGAACAGAACAGAAATGGATGCAGAAAACGGATCAACGAGTAAACAAAGGGGATGGTGTAAGCAGATGAGTACCATTGGGACCGAGAGAAGTCCGAGTGATGATGGAGAGCTGCTTGCAGGCATCGATGTTCTTGATGACAGCTTCGTCGAGGCCGGAGAGGTGCTTGTGTCCTTCCTTCAGCATAGACTGTATACCGTAGGGTTGCATTGAGATGCCCATCTTCTTCTTCTTCTGCTGCTGCTGCTGCTGCTGCTGCTGCTTTGTTGTTCAAAGCGCAAAAACCCTAATCCTGGTAATGAGGTTCTGCGTTAGCCTGAGACAGTGGAGCTCGGAAGTTAGTGTGTTTCTGAGTCCGAGTGTCCGTTTTGATTCAAAACTAGAAGGAGGAGAAACTAGAATGCCCTAGAACGAATACAGTTTTGAGCAAAGAAGGATTTTGCCGGGGAGGACACTAATATGGCATTTTTCACGTATCAACCCTAAATTTCTATGATGTACCAATATAACTCTACCGTGAGTCACCAAAATCGTACTTTGATTTTATTTTTATTTTTTTGACCGAAGAAGACTAATAAATCATTAATTCAGATTGAACGACAACAAACACGGTATAGAGCTAGAGGCTTTAAGATCAACACGCCCAACAATTCTATCAAAGAGGCTGATGACATAACTAACTTGTGGGTCATTCGGATCTCAGATCAATCTGAAAAAAAAAATGACACTACTAAATGGAGTCATAATGACTAAATCATCTTGAAAATCATGTCGAAGGTATTTGAATCTTCCCCATCAGCATGGATAATCAAGGCGAAGACATTAGAATCCTCCTCTTTCACCTGAAGAGAATGAACAACTAACAACGTTTGTACATGAAGCTTAAGACGATCGCGTGGAAGTCGATGTCGACTGCTCCTCACCACTATTGAGTTTACCATCTAATTTGGTAGCAAACTCGAAAATTAATTTGAGGACTCCGACAAAAAAACTACCTTCCAAGCCACCTTTGCCTTATATACAATTGCCTCATGTTGTCCTACGCACATACCAAAAAAAAAAAAAAACTCATCGTGAATCTACATCGTTGCCGATATGCAAATTCTAACAACACCTTAACTAACTATCAAAACAAGAACTCACTATATTAACAAGAGAGACCACAAATAGTTATTAGTTTACCCAAAAGACAGTTGTCACTCTGAATATCAACTGCAATAGGAGAAAACACTGTTATTATGTTTAGAAATGAGTGATTAGAAACAAATATTGTGTTTTATATATGTCAACTAATACATATTTCATTTTAAAATTTCAATAAAATGCATTTCAAAATAGTCTTTTGTACTATCCAAAATGTTTGAGTTTAGTCCATGAAATTTCAACTGTTTTAGAATAGTCTAACGTTCACTAAAATAATTGGAATTAGTCCAAAGTTGGACGAAAATGTTTGACAGAAGGACATTCTGTCAAATAGGGTAACGAAATTTGTCAAGTGTGCTGATGTGAATTTTTTAATTAATTTTTTACAACGTGGCAATGACAAGTGTGCTTACGTGGCATATAAAAAAACAATTTTAAAACATATATAAAGTGACATGTGTCAAGGATGGATTGGGCTTAATATTATTTTACCATATAATAAAGTAATTTACTATTTTACCCTTAAAATTTGAACTTATTACAAACTACCCTTCTCGTTCACCAAACCAGCACATTTCATCTCACCTTACTCATCCGTTAACGGCCATCGTTGGAGCTCGGACATCAGTTGGGTCACGTCCACCGTCGGAGCTCGAAGACGATGGTGCGACGGAGACGCTGTGGAGGAGGCAGAACAACGATGGCCACCGCCGTCGCATACCAAAGTTAGCTGTTGGATGACTTTTTCGGTCATTAATGGCGGATTTGGAGATGGGAGGTTCGTGATGCACCACAACCTGGAAATAATGAGAAAAATGGTGACTTAACCAGCTAGTTTCACAAGGATAGAAAGAGTTACAGAGAAGAGAGAGAAGAGAAAGAGAGAAGAGAGAAATTGGAGAATCTAGAGAGAGAGTTCATTGAGAAGTAGGAAAATTACATAACATTCATTACACCAAAAATTGCCTCTCTCTAGTGGCATTCACAGACTTATGTCAATCCTAAACTCTCAGCTGATACTTTGCTAGATCATTCTCTTTAATGGGTTTAATACATAATAGCCCCTAAAGGCCCAACAAAACAAAACAACAAAAGACATTGGGCCCAACACTCAAGCCCAAGGAATATTAAAGCTAAATACATGGTTGTAAGCAAAACTAACATAACTGATCATAATTCATATCAGTAATGTATCAATACTGCCTTCCTGAGAACATCCTTGTCCTCAAGGATGGAAATTGGGATACTTCTGCTGAATATCCTTTAAGAACTCCCAAGAAACATCCTCCACAAAGGCATTAGACCACTGTATTAACACCTAAATTGCAGCTTGGTTGTCCTTTTTTACTATCCTTCTATCCAGAATTTTCACTGGATGCTTGGTAATGTTCCCTTAACCATCAATCTCAGGTAGCCAGGCTTGTGTTACAAACTCTCCCACATGTTTTTTGAGTTGAGACACATGAAAAGTGTCATGAATCTTTGCTGATATAGGCAACTGCAGCTTATAAACCACCTTACCCACTTTCTGAATGACTGGGAATGGACCAAAATATTTAGGAGATAGTTTGGGGTTAGTTTTGAGGGATAGAGATGATTGTCGATATGGTTGCAACTTAACATACACCTTCTCTCCCACTTCAAACTCTCTATCAGATCTGTGCATATCAGCTTGGGATTTCATCCTGTCTTAAGCTCTTTTTAAGTGAAACCTCACAGCTCTCAAAGCAGCCTCTCTGCTCGTTAAGCTTCTATCAATAGTAGCGATATTGGATGTACCGGAGATGTAGGGGGTATAAAGAGGAGGTGGTTGGCCATATAAAACCTGATATGGAGAACACTGAAAGAAGCTGTGAAATGAAGAATTATACCACCATTCAGCAAGAGGTAACCATTTCACCCAACTCTTTGGGGCATCGCTGCACATGCATCTCAATTATGTTTCTAAGCTCCTATTCACAACCTCGGTTTGCCCTTCTGTTTGAGGATGATAGGAAGTCGACATCTTAAGTTGAATCTTCTGTAGTTTGCACAACTCTTGCCAAAATTTGCTAATGAAGATCTTGTCCCAATCTAAAACTATACCATCTGGCATCCCATGTAATTTGAAGACATGGTTGAGGAATACTTAGGTTATAGTAAGAGCAGTGTAGGGATGACGAAGAGCAATAAAATGTGCTGCCTTGCTGAGTCTGTCCACCACAACAAGAATTACAGTATGTCCCTCAGATGATGGAAAGCCTTCTATAAAATCCATAGATATCTCACTCCGAATTCTTTCTGGTATGGGTAATGGTTGTAAAAGACCGGGATAGGCAGAATTGTCAGTTTTGTGAGTTTGACATATTACACAGAAAGCAATGAATGCTTTGATATCTCTTTTCATACCCTTCCAATACAAGAAGCGGATATTCTCTTAACTGTAACCAAAACCCCTGAATGACCACCTATTGTTCCCGAATGGAAGTGATTTATGAATTCTCTCCGCAATTCTGGGTCGAATCACACTACCAACTTGCGCCTCTTGAACATCTGATCAACGCTCCATGAATATGACTTGTGAGTGAAGGATGTGTCTAGTTGTGAAAGTTTCCCAATAAGCTCTCTAAGCTTATCATCCTTATCCCAAGAGTTCTTGATTTGCTCTAATAAATCAGAGTGTAAAGAAGAAATAGAAGATAATATTCCCACTGATGGTTTTCATGACAACGCATCAGCAACTATATTGTGAGCTCCCTTCCTATAGGTAAGATCAAAACTGTATCCCATCATCTTGACTACCCAATCCAGTTGAGCAGGAGTTGTTTTCTGATCAAGTAAAAACCTCAAGCTCTGATGATCTGTTTTGATACTAGTACCGACAATTCAGGTTTCGGGTCCAGGTCGGGTTGGGTTTTGTCGGGTTCGGTCTAGAAGAGGGAGACCCGGACCCAACCCGTTGAAACTTCAGGTTGGTCGGGTCGGGTCTCGGGTTTGACTTTTTTTTTTAGAGAGGGAAGTACAAAACAAATAATTCAGACTAGTCCCAATAAAAAATGTGTACATCAAATGACTTTTATTCACAACATGAACAAACACACACATTAACGTGCATGTAGTGTTGCAGCATACTTATATTTATATATAAATGGAAACAAATATTGAATTAGATATACAACAATATATTAGGCAAACATGAATTGGTCAAAACTCAAAAGTCATATATTGTCATGCACAAGCACAATAC
>JAYMTA010002163.1:0-17331 GCA_036897625.1 Pelargonium cotyledonis | reverse complement strand
AGAGAAAGAAAAATTGTGCTGCAAAATTCAAAGTTTAGAACTTGGCTCATACCCTTTAATACAGATGAAATCTCATGTGTCAGCTGATTGAAACTGTCCCTATGAGGCGAATCTAAAATGTAACAAACAAAGAGGAGTTAATACTTCAAATGAAAATGCAACTGAACGTAAGGCCATATTTATGCAAAAGAGGTATAAAGTTCAAAACTTGATAACTTTCCCGGCAACCAAACAAAAAAGGAAAATACCGGAAGAAAGCCCAATAGGAACCCATTTATTGTTTAACTTTCCCGGGAACCAAACAGAGAGTGAAGGAAACGAGGGAACCCCAATACGTACCGGCTTCGGAGGCGACGGCAGCATCGGAGCCGACAGTGCCGACGAACTGTTTGAGGGTAGCGTGAGCGAAGGGAGTGGATTTGGCTGCGGGGCCAATGATGGCGGAGTATATCACCGTGCTCAGCCGATTTCCCTTGGAGGCCGTCATGTCCACTGCACTCACAGCGGCTGCTGAAGGGCTCTTCAGGCCGTTCCTTCTCTTCTATAGATAGTCGCCGCCTCGTCGTCGTGTTGTCGCGACGTCGTCAAATGTTGCCGTTGCTATCGCAGTGCTGCTGGTGAAGATCAAAGAGGACTTGCAGCAACCATATGATATGCTGTTACCAAATGCTGCAAGTCTAGTGAGAGAAGAAGGTTAAGCATAATGTTGAACTTACTAGAAAGCCCATCTTTTCCTCTCTTCTTTTTCTTTTCCATTGAGGGTATTTGTGTAATTTACCTTAGTCCCTGTCCGGGTTCGAACCTAGACCAAAGTCCTTACTGAATCTAATCAATTTGGGTGTGGTCGGATTGGTTTAGATCCAGTATGGGTATACAGGTCCGGTTAAAAACGGACAACCCTCGATTTGTTTTCAGCTCCAACTTATTGCAAAATCAATTTTGTCAAACACAATAACGTGGGTATATCATGTTTAGACCTAGTAGACACATCTTTTTTTCGAGCGGGTAATGAATGCACTTCAATAACATGTTAGGAACAAACACATTGGTACAAACAAAACAAGAAGGAAACTAGCTAAAGCAAACCCTAGCCAAACTAAGCAAAAAACCAAACAACTAAAGTCCAATCCAAACGCAAACCGAAACTAAAACCTAATACAACCAAACTAATGCAGGAAATAAAAATACCGAAGTTAGAAACCTGTCCCAGACAACCGGATCCGTAACATTAAGTAAACCCTCCTCCCGATCTGTCGAACAACCTCCAGCTACCAACAAGCAGCCATCAACACAACATTAAAACACAAATCAAACATATTTATTAACAAAAAAATTCTACTGTTTTAGAAACTCAATGTTCAAATGTTCAATAGTTATTCCCCTAGAAGAAGAAAAAATCTTTAATTAATTACTGATAATAATGGAGTAATTAATAATTACTGAGTGTAGTGTACACTTTTTCAGAATTACACACACTCGCACACAGCAGCACAGTAAATAACAGCCACAAGTCCAATTGTGGTCTCTGTCACAGAACTCAACGGTCCGTTCCGCAGGGCGGTGGCCGTACCGTTTCTTTTGTTCTCATTCGGAACAGAAATCAGTTACATAATCTCAATTCCCCTTTAATACTCTCTCCAATGTCATTCCCAATCCAACCCTTTCCCTCAGATTTCAATCCATCAATGTCTCTTCTTCATCAAAACCCCATCCATGCTCGAAGCCCCCTGCTCTGTCTCAACCTCCGAGACTGCTTCGATTCTCTTCTCCCATATGGCAGTTTCGGCAAATTCGTCACTGCCCATTTGCGGAAAACACAGATACAGGTACAATTTTCATTCCCATGTCAGTCCTACTTGCATTGCAATTTGCATGGCTCTTTTTTGTTTCTTAAAGTTTTGATTTTTATGTTTGGAGAGACATGTATCAGGTTCATTGCTGCATTCTGCATAATGGGTGTGAATTGTTTTTGTGGAATATGGACTTTTACATATATATAGAGTTTGGCTGATTGTTGTTGTTTGAGGTAATGTGGTTTGTGAATTAGGTGATTAAGGATGTTGATTTGTAAATGTGAATCTTGAAACACTCTTTGCACTCCCTATCAGACATATTAATTGGTGTTCCTGTAGTATCTATGGGGCAAGCTTTCTTCTCTGGACTCTAAAAGTCCGTTTTTGGATTAGCTTGACAGCCTAGGCTCCTTTCATTTCCTGTATGATAGTTTATTGGTCCCGGATTTTGTTCCAAGTAAAGAAGTAAGACAATCATTTTACAACAGCATGCTGTGTATTGATGAAGAGTCTACAGCTACCAAATTAGCTTGGCATGCAGTTTGTGCTCTTAATATTGTAGGATGTTTGGAGTTGAGATTGTGTTCTTCCAATTTTGCAAGTGTGCCTCAATGTACCTTTTTACTCTGGAATCTGGATGGAGACAATTATTTGATTCCAGATTTATCACTGCAAATCTTACTCATAGAGAGCGACATTTAGATCTCAGTTTTTTTTCTTCTTCAAAATATTTGGGATGATAATATCATAATACTAATAGGATTCTAGTTGGTATTCGTGGAGGTGACTCTATTTGCAGTAGATGATAGGTTTAGTTCTGTTTTCTCAGATGCTCTCATGCTTCTGTATTTTGAGTTTATACTCTCTTAAATTTAATATGCCCGTGTAGTACAAAAACAAAAAGTAAAGCTTTGAAAGGAAGAAAAATGCCCAAAAGGTTGGAGGGGTTCTTCTGGTTGCAATGAGAGCTTTTCTTTCATTAATATGACCCAATGAGATGGGTTCATCTCCTTCAAAATTCAGCCTTGTTTTGAAAAAACTTAGGAACTAGGATGTCCTTAAATATACTGTTGTTACTTTTAGATTCAAAGGATTGCGTGCCTTGTACTTAGTTGTATCTTTAACAATGTCTCAAGTTGAACGTTAAGCTTAAAGATCGAGGAGTGTATATCTATACAGAAGTGAAAAACTTTACTTGTCACACGAACATGTTATTTAGAAGTGGTACACTAACTAATTCTATGGTAATATTAATAAATTAAGTACGCGCTTCTTACTACATGGAATGAGGCAAATTGAAGAAACAAAATCTCTCAACTGTGGTTAAGATTGTGGATATATGATGTCCACAATGATAGTTGACAAAAATTATGGGTAGCTGCATCGACTGCATTAACGCAAATCATTTTTTATTTATTTATTTATTTACATCCTCAGCCTTATCAGAGTCGAATTATGTTAATTTTTTGTTATGAAGTTTCTAGGAGTTGTTTGACTACTGAATTTTGTTGCAGCAAAGAACCTGATATTATGCAGTATGCTCGATCATTTATACGGAATATCCATGATTGTACGTTTTCTTGCTATCATATATACACTCTTTATTTTTCTCTCATTTAAGTGCATTTTCTTATTTTGAATGTTTTCCTTGTACAAGAAAAACCAGTGTTGATTGTAATTTTACATTCTTATTTTCTGGAAAAGGTAATAAAATCGTGTTTGGTAAAATTCTTACACAGGCCATAATAAAACCTCCCAGGCTCTCTTTCATGATTGTGCGCGAGGGTGAGGGTAAAAAGTTGTGCGTTACAACATTTCACAGTTTTACAAAATCAAAGTACTTTATAGAATATATAACGTACACGGTAACCTTGTTTTCATCGGGATTGTCACTCACATAATGCGATCCTACCGAACACCTGTTGTAATGCATGAAGACCTAAAATGAACGGCATCGATGTTTTTAAAGCCTTCTTTATAAGGCAAAGTCTGTCCCTCTTATTCATTTGAGAAATCTTTTAGTCTTCTGTGATCGGCGGCAGCAAGAGTTACTGATACTTCTCGGTGAGTCCCCTTACCTAAAATAATCAATTGACATTCTGCTTATTATTCATTACTATTTCATTTTGTAGTTGTGGGTAATTCACTTAAGTTCAATTGTATTCAAGCAAAAAATTTGGGTATTTTGTGGAGAACTGTGCATCAGATACTCAGATTAGTCATTTGACCTAGAATTTCATTAGTAATGAAGAATACATGATCTAGAGCACATATTTTTGACATTTGATCTAAAGTTACAATTGACACATCATTTCGTGCGATTTAGCAGTTTGGGGGTATTTGTTGATTTAAAACATTGCTATTCAGATCGGTACTTGGTAGTAGAGTAGTTAATTCTTATTTTGAATGTATTTAGGTTTTATGACTAGCTTGATTTATTCACTTAACTGCTTTAGTCCTAGTTGCCATAGGATTACTGGTTTGATTCTTAAGTTCTAATTTTAATCCATTTAAGTATTATGAATCTATGGCCAACTAGATTTTCTCACACCGCTGTTAAGAATTTCATGTATTAGTTCTAGTTCTCGTTAGTGGTTTGGCTCTAAGTCTGGTTGGATTAGAATTCAATTAACATATTTGTGGATGTAATCTTCGTACAGATTTACACATTGAATGAATATTGATTTCCCAACCAATATTACTTTATGACTTGTTTGATGCAGTGTAAATCCTTTGTTATGATGCCAAGGGCCGTTAGGTGTGTCTCCTAAGGATTTACTATTGTGTAGCCTAGTAACTTTACTTTTATTTTCTTCTTGTTAAATGCGATCCTAAAAAGCAGATCTAAACCCTCGTCTTTCCCTTCTCGGCCCTCTAAAATCCCATTTGCATACTCTATCCTCAACCCCTGCAGCATTTTCACTACTACTCTATTTAATGTTTTTTCTTAAATTTTTTTGGGAGAACTTAACTCAGTAAATTGCAGTTGTATCATGTATAGTTTCATAATTTTTCTCAACTTGAAACAATTGAACTTTCTAACTTGGTTGACGGAATCAATGAGAACACATCAGGCCATACTCGTTACTTTTTAAATAATTACTCTAAAAGAAATCCTCTTTTTCCTTCTAAAATGGAATTTTCTAATAATTGTCCATGGATACTATGGTTACTGTGAAGTTTTCAATGTATTCTCGAAAATGACAGACTTCTCAGTTTGAGATGTCAGTTTGCAGGTCACTTTTGTTTCAATATCTCATAATCTCTATTTTCTTCAATTTTCCTCTACTATTCACGCTATACATAGTTTATATACCATGTTTTATTTTGCAATGTCCCTTGTATAGACATTGTCACATGAAGGTTACACATAACTTAAATAATGTAGATTATTTTTAGAATTTGGTGGTATTTTGCTTTTAGTGACTCATTAATTGTATATTTGAACTCTTTAGTTCTTGAAATTTAATGTCAAATGGTTGGCTTCTTAATCGTGATTGTGTTAAAATCTTGGCTAGTTTTGGGTATAAGAATTCCATTTCTGAAAGTTTCTGTCATATTTAAATTTAGTATTGTAACTCTTGTATGGTTGCCTCAAAACCCTGTTCTACTTTTTCCACTCTAATTTGTAAACCTTTAAACCATTTTTTACCCATTTAAGTCAAGGGAGCTTTAGTTATTTTACACACACGGGTGATGATTTGACTTGCTTGTACAATGAATGAGAAACCACCTCGAAGAATTAATTATGTGATGCACTTTAAGTATATTAATATGATTCAGTCAATAAATGATTAGCAGTGTAGCACTTAAAGTTGGGCTATAAAGAGACTGTAAAGTCATAAGATGGGTGTAGTGGAGATGAGAATGCTTAGGCGGGTCTGTGGTAATACTAGGAATGATAAGACTAAGGGTGAGGCCGAGCAAGAGTAGATTCAATTGAAAACAAGATAAGGAAATTTGATTAAGGTGGTCTGTACATGTGCAATGTATCGTAAGAAAAGGTGAGGCAGTTCAACTAGGAAATTAAAAGGGTATGCCTAAGTTAACATGGAAAGAAGTAATGAGAAAAGACATGATGGCGCTAGGCCTAATATAGGTGACATCATTAGGTATGATAGAGTGGAGGGAGAGAATAAGAGCAGAGGATCCCAAAGCCTTTTGCTAAAGGATTCATGTAGCTGAACAAAATATTTGTTTGGGAAATGGTTTGGTTGTTGTTACAATAGAAAGAGAAAAAAAAGGCTTGTTAAATTATGTCAATGGAGTCTTTCATCATTGCTGATAGTTTTTTGTTTAAGTGGGCAAGAAAATATATTTCTTATTATTACATAATTCATTGTTCAGAACATGCTGGAAATATATCCCTGGTAAAGTTCAAATCTCTTGAGATATTTGCTTTAGTAGTGGAGAGTTTCTATTTCTATTTTTCATGTATTCCTAGATGTTGCACTTTCTCATGATGGAAGATAAAACATTTTTTTACTTGTTTTGGAACCAGTGATAGAAGATTGGACGTTAATTTGGTTAAACATAAATTGTCACATAGTCAAGAAGAATTTATATTGTAATCTGTCTTTACATGATCTTATGAATGTGTCTTTGTTGCACTGCAGCTGTACCCCATTTGACAATTTGTTGAATTGGCATTGTAGTGGGTCTCCGTTGAAACAAAAGAGATAAGGTGAAGATGGTTCTAACTCGTGCTAAGCTTATGAGCATCAGAAATGGTAAATGGAATTATGTGGAGTCTGCAGGAGATGTATTTGCCAATATTCTCACAAGAGTACCTGTAAAGAACCTTTTAGTGTCAAAGTGTGTTTCTAAACTGTGGCACAAGGTGATCCGCAGTCCAAATTTCATTGACTTGCAGCTAAGAAGGTCCAGAGAAAACCCAGTTTATATAGCATATCCTTTAATGGATGAAGTGGCAGATGTTTATTTGGTGAGCAAGGATGGGGAAACGATTGAGATGACTACTCTTCCAGATTTTGAACATAAATCTGACCTCAGAATTATCTGCTCTTTTGATGGTTTGATATGTTGCATCAACTATCCAGTGATAGAGGTTTCTGATAAGAGCGTTGTGGACGAGGATGACCTGGAAATAAATATCTGCAATCCTGCCACCCGTGAAGTCCTGTTACTACCAAAAGGCAGTCCATCAAAGGATTTGCCAGTTATTGGAGTTGGTTTTGTACCTGGGATTAATGAATACAAGGTATTTCGGTTTTTCTGTCCCCTGGAAATGGATTGCTATGAGTGCGAGATATTTTCTTCAACCACTGGATCCTGGCGACAAGTAGGTACTGTTGCTGAGCCTCCCATGAGTTGTCACCATGTATGCGTGAAAGGTAATGTATATTGGTTTATTATATCTGAAGAATCAGAAGGCATTGAGAAACTACCCAGTTCCATCCTTTCAGTGGATATGGAGGGTAATTTTAGAACAATAAGCCTCCCAATGGAAGTAACCGAGCACTCCTTCTTGGTTAATTTTGAAGATTGCTTATCGTTACTTGTTGTATATGATGATGAAGTTACAATGCAGATGTGGAGTTTAGAGGACTGTGTTGAGTCCACTTGGGACCTCAAGTGTAGTGTTGAAATTCCCTATGATACTATTGAGTGTGCAGAATCTGCTGCTGTGTGGGGCAGAGAAATTATTCTCATAACTACAGAGCATAGTTTCATCTATAATATAGATTCAGATACTTGGAAGGAAATCAATTTAGCCAAAGATTACGGCAGTACTCCTCCTTTTGTGTTCACATATTCAGAAAGTCTTCTCCCATGTAAGTCTCAAGATGTATCTATGATCTTCTAATTTTCAAAGATGGAATCAATAATCACGTCTGTTTTTAGTTAATCTCTGAGAACAAGAGCATATTTTACTATTATAACAATGGGTCATTTTCTGTGTGACAGGTAGAGGACGCTTGGATCCTGAAAACGGAGAATAATTTTCCAGCAGATACAAAATATTATTATTGCCATAAAGGTTCAGAGAAACTCTCTTATTGTGTTCTTAATGATCATTTTCTGTTACATTCTCTTGGAACTGTGAAGTGACGTGTTGTTTATGTATGCAATGTTGCAGGAAGTGTCCACCCTATATTCTCAGCATGCGAATTGCGAACGCTCCAGAAATAACTTCCCTCCTTGTCATGATAGGACATGGTCAATAGACTATATTATTATTCTTCTTCAATTATGAAGACTTTGTTTGTTTTCATTCATTCTCTTTGTTTCCGCATAAAATTCTCCAGTATCAACTAGCTTAAATAATGGCCCTTGATTGAAATAATTTTCTTTACCTTGAAAGTTTGTTCCTTTGCTTTCTCATATCTTTGCACTTCTCATTGTGGTGCCAAATCTGATAGTAAGGCTGGCTTATAAAGCATTTAAGTTGGCTTGACTTTGAAGGAACACTTTACTGGATGTGCAGGGAAAACACTTGAAGTCATAAGGGTGTTCATGGGCAGGTTACCCGTTTAGGAGTGGGAAACGCAAACCGCTTGTTGCAGGTTGGTGTTTTGCATCTCATGAACAACCCATGAGTTTAGTATTTTAGAATGATTTGTGAATGACTGGTTATGGGCAATATATTGCTCAATCTGCTCGATGCATGTGAGTCTTGGTGTAAATCTTATTAAATTATCGAAACTTAGTTAGACATAAATGAATTTGTATGTTTTTTTATTAACATGATTTAAGAAAATACAAATAATGAGAGTAGGAGATACAAAACTAACCTATCTAGGACCGAAAAAATCACTAAAAATGGATCACACATAATACCTTAGTCAAGTGGTCCAATTCTAATGGTGTCTCTTAGGGATTTAGTTAGTTGATTTGAAGGTTTATTCATGGACTGAGCTTAGTAAACTTATGAATCATTCATTGAACATGTGGGTTGGGTTGGGCTTAACCGAGGAGTGAGCGTTTTAAGTTTGAACAGTTTTTCGGTAGAGCATATACAATTTATATTGGCGGGTTGAGAAGTTTTGAACAGTTTTCTGGCAGTGCATATACAATTTATATTGGCGGGTTGAGAAGTTATCGAATATTTCTCTGCATCCATACAGTTTAGATTGGCTTAAATGTTTGTTAAATTTATCAAAAGACAAGAAAGGTGATTGATGTTTTCTTTATAAATGATCTAAGAAAACCATCAGTTGATCCAATTATATATAAGCAGTGACTTGTACGCAAAAACAACCATTAAAATAAAAAGAATAAAATATACCTTTTTATTGTAAAAATCAATGGTTCCATCAATGAGAAGATGGCTTTGTACGTAAAAACAATGGGAATAGAGTTGAAACAAATGAACTCAAATAAATAATTGACTGTTCACTGTGTTAGAATCATGCATATAAGTTTATACAAGAACATAAATACATAACTGGTTCTGGTTGTGTTGACAGATTCAACACCATTGGCTAACATAGATCATTCAGATCTTACACATGTTGCAACTACATTTGTTGTAAAAATCAATGGTCCCACCACCCATCAATCAGAAGATGGCTTTTAAGGTAGAAACAATGGGAAGAGAGATCAAAGAAATGACAGAAAGAAACTAAAAAATTAGTTTCGGTGACATTAAAATATCATTCATATCCCGATCCAATGAATTTTTGAGAACGGAGCAACTTTTAACGAGATGTCACAATCTCATCAATGGTCTTTTCACGTTAAAACCGGTCACTTCAACTTCACGTTACAACAATCTTGATAATCAATGATCAATCTTGATTGTTTTGACTCTTTTGTAGAGGCATGCCAGAGATAAAATAAGAAAAAAACACCCACAACATATAATACTAGACATTGGCCACCTTGCAACAAAACCTTAGAAATGAAAGCTGTGATCTTGAACCACTTACCTATGAGATCATACCTCAACATCATCATCATCTATAATGTCATTTTCAACTTATGCTGGTTCGTTACATTCAATAGCTTACAGAATGATTCTTGCTCTCTAATTAGCATAGAAAGATTCTCAGACAACTTTTTCCTTTTGTTTCGGATACTGACAAAGAATCAGCTTAAGAAACTGAACGGCTGGAACTATGGAAACCAACATTCCAAGTCCTAACAAGGCAAATTATCAGTGCCGGCCTTTAGTATTATAAAAAAAATGCACTACTTTTCTCCATTTGTCACTTGCACAAGAGAAGGAACAAGACAACATTGATAGTTGCCTGCAATTCTTTTTCTTGAAAGAATTTATATAAAAACCATGGTATATATTATGGTTGGATCTTGATCTGTACCTAATTCATTTGAATGTAGTATTCAATATCTAGAAAGGTGAATTCAAGAAGATTGGCATGGGAGGCAAAGATAGCATGTTTAGGTACGCGGATGGCGTGGACAAGCTTTTGATGTTTTTTGGGACCTTGGGCAGCATTGGAGATGGGTTGCAGAGTCCTGTCATGATGTATGTTCTCAGCGCTGTCATTAACGACTATGGAAGTGCCACTCCTGATACCAATACTGTCAATTATAGTATAGTGAACAAGGTAATCACATATGTTTCACTTCCTGTGTTTGATTTTAGTTTCAATGCAAAATTGGGTCTTTAACTTGACACTATGCTCTCAATCTTGCAGTATGCTCTCAGGCTGTTCCTGGTTGCAATTGGAGTAGGATTTGCTTCTTTTGTTGGTATGTTTGCTTTTTTGAGAACCATTTTCAATGTTTTATAAGAAAATAACAATTTGACCATATCTCTTTTGCAGAAGGACTTTGTTGGGCAAGAACTGCTGAGAGACAGACATCGCGGATAAGAATCGAGTACTTGAAAGCTGTCCTTAGACAAGAAGTTAGTTTCTTTGACACACAAGCTGCTGGTTCTTCCACAACTTACCAAGTTGTCTCAACCATCACTGCAGATGCTACTTCAGTCCAAGTTGCTCTATGTGAAAAGGTTTGATCTCACTAACATCCTTAGTTCCTTGTACTTTATCATCTAATGCCAAAAACAGCTTAGTAAAATTGTATAAAACCTATTGTTTTGTGTATGCAGATACCTAATTGTATTGCTTTCTCCTCCACTTTCATTTTCTGCTACATACTCGCGCTGGTCCTGTCGTGGAAGCTTGCGTTGGCAGCTCTTCCACTCACCTTGATGTTCATCATTCCAGCACTCATGTTTGGGAAGATGATGATGGACACTGCAATGCAGACCATTGAAACTTATGGAGTTGCTGGTGGGGTTGCAGAGCAAGCAATTTCTGCAGTGAGGACTGTTTATTCGTATGTTGGGGAGCGCCATACCCTCGATAAGTTCAGCAAGTCACTTGAAAAAGTTATGGAGCTCGGCGTGAAGCTAGGTTTTGCGAAAGGGTTGCTGATGGGAAGCTTGGGAATGATTTATGTAGGATGGGCTTTCCAGGCTTGGGTGGGAACTTACTTGGTTACTGAGAAAGGCGAGCAAGGCGGGCACGTTTTCATTTCTGGATTCAATATACTAATGGGAGGATTGTAAGTTCACTTCTTTACGCTTAGTCCTAATAACTCGTATCGAAATCGCTAAACTTGATGCTCATTTAATCCCATTTCAGGACTGTTTTGGGTGTGCTCCCAAACATAACTTTTGTGACAGAAGGGAAAGCTGCAGCTACTCGGATTTTTGAAATGATTGATCGCGTTCCAGCTATAGACACCGAGGACAGGAAGGGGAAGGCTTTGTCATATGTGAGAGGAGAGATTGAATTTAAGGACATCCATTTCAATTACCCATCAAGACCAGACTCTCCAATCTTGCAAGGACTCAATCTTAAGGTACCTGCTGGTAAAACAGTAGGCCTTGTGGGGGGTAGTGGGTCAGGCAAGTCCACGACCATCGCATTGCTTCAAAGGTTCTACGATCCCATCGAAGGGGAGATTCTGTTGGATGGGTACAAAATAAAAAGACTTCAGCTGAAATGGTTGAGATCTCAAATGGGTCTTGTTAATCAAGAACCTGTCCTATTTGCAACAACCATAAGAGAGAACATATTGTTCGGGAAAGAAGATGCTACGATGGATGATGTGATCAGTGCAGCCAAGAATGCAAATGCAGATGACTTCATTTCCAAGTTACCAGATGGATATGAAACACAAGTAAGCTACACTTTCTGGTTGTGCAACTTAAACATGATACTTAGTTTCTCAACTGATGTCCACTTTTATTGATCTTTTTCAGGTGGGACAGTTTGGATTCCAATTATCAGGTGGACAAAAGCAGAGAATTGCCATTGCCAGGGCCTTGATTAGGGACCCGAAGATCCTGCTTCTAGACGAGGCCACAAGTGCACTGGACTCGCAGTCTGAGAAAGTAGTTCAGGAGGCAATTGACAAGGCATCAGTAGGGAGGACAACAATCATTATTGCACACAGGCTTTCAACAATCCGACGAGCAAAGCTAATTGTGGTTCTTTCAGCTGGAAGAGTGATTGAATCAGGCACACACGATGAGCTGATTCGTCTGAATGGCGGGCAGGGAGGGGAATACTTCCAGATGATACAGCTGCAGCAAATTGCTGTACAAAACGAAGCTCCCGAAGATTTGAGCTATCAGATGGATGATGCAAGTCCATATTATAGGACAAACAATAGTATAGATGCAAGTCCATATTATAGCCGCAGGAGTGTAGCACCAAGCCCCATCAGTGTGAGATCAAGCATTCAAGGAACTCCGGTCATGTACCCGTTTAGTCCTGCATTTTCCATCAGCGCGCCTTATTCCTACTCCATTAACACAACACCCAGTGGGATTGATGAGCTGAACTACAAGCCAACTACTTATTCTGCTCCTCCTTCGCAGTGGCGTTTGATGAAAATGAATGCTCCTGAATTGGGAAAAGGCTTGCTCGGGTGCTTGGGCGCGCTAGGTACTGGTGCAGTTCAACCTGTGAATGCCTATTGTGTAGGAGCACTCATAGCCAACTACTTCAAAACTGACAAATCTGCTATGAAGTCCAGATCAAAAACCTTGTCCTTTGTTTTCTTAGGAATTGGTGCTTTCAACTTCCTCACATGTCTACTTCAGCACTACAATTTTGCTGTCATGGGAGAGAGGTTGACAAAGAGGGTTAGAGAGATGTTGCTTGAAAAGCTTCTGAGTTTCGAGATTGGATGGTTTGATGAAGACGAAAACACAAGTGCAGCCATTTGTGCAAGATTGGCCACTGAAGCCAACATGGTCAAGTCTCTTGTTGGGGACAGGTTGTCATTGCTGGTTTCAGCATTCTTCTCAGCTCTCTTCGCTTACTCTCTAGGACTTGCGCTCACATGGAAGCTATCGCTCGTGATGATTGCAGTGCAGCCTATAGTGATAGGCAGCTTCTTCGCGAGGAGCGTCTTGATGTCTGGTAATGCAGAGAAATTTGCTACAGCACAAAAGGAAGGAAGCCAACTTGCAAGTGAAGCTGTCATTAACCACAGAACTATAACTGCCTTCTCATCACAAAGAAGAATCCTAGGACTGTTTCATGCTACGCTTGACGGTCCTAAGAAGGCGAGTGTTAAGCAATCTTGGTATGCAGGTCTTGGCTTGGCAAGCTCCCAATTTTTCAACACAGCTGCAACAGCTTTAGCCTATTGGTACGGCGGGAGGCTTTTGGCAGAAAAAGATATAACCCCAGAAGAGCTCTTCCAAGCATTCTTTATCTTGCTATTCACTGCCTACACCATTGCAGATGCTGGAGCTATGACTAATGATTTATCGAAAGGAAACAACGCAGTTCGTTCTCTTTTCCAGATCCTTGACAGGAGAACTGAAATTGATCCGGACCAGACTGGAACAAACATGAAGAAACGAATAAAGGGCCGTGTTGAGCTTAAAAATGTGTTCTTTGCATACCCATCTAGACCTGAACAGATGATCTTTAAGGACATGAACCTTAGGATTGAAGCAGGAATGACAATGGCACTTGTGGGGCAGAGTGGTTCGGGAAAGTCCACCATTATTGGACTCATCGAGAGGTTCTACGATCCTTTGAAAGGATCAGTTCTTCTTGATGACCAGGACGTCAAGAACTACAATCTGAGATCGATGAGGTCTCACATTGCATTAGTCAGCCAAGAGCCTACTCTTTTCGCTGGAACCATCCGCGACAACATTGCCTATGGAAACAAGGATGCTAAAGAATCTGAGATCAAGAAAGCTGCAGTTCTTGCAAATGCTCATGAATTCATAAGGTACATACACTACAATCTTTCTCCTTTCTAAGCCTTTTCGACGAAAAGTGAAAACTAAAGTGTTTGAACTGTTTTGATCAGTGGCATGAATGATGGGTACGATACATACTGTGGAGAAAGAGGAGTTCAGCTATCAGGAGGGCAGAAGCAAAGGATCGCACTAGCGCGCGCCATTTTAAAGAACCCGGCGATCCTGTTGCTAGATGAAGCAACAAGTGCACTTGACAGTGTATCAGAGAGCTTGGTCCAAGAAGCACTAGAGAAAATGATGGTTGACAGAACATGCATAGTGGTTGCTCACAGGCTGTCCACAATTCAAAAGGCCAATGCCATTGCTGTGATCAAGAATGGTAAAGTTGCAGAACAAGGCTCGCATAGCGAGTTGCTGTCCCTGGGGCGCACCGGGGCTTACTACTCTCTGGTAAAAGTGCAGAACGGGGGCTCGCCATATCGGTAAAAGGACTAAAACCAGAGACATTTTAAGAATAAGATTTGGTCATCAAGGTTTTTGTATCATAGGCTTGGTGATGGCTTTTGGTGTGAAGACTCTTCTTGTTTTTATACAGGGTAAAATGCATCTGGGCCCTTTGTACTTACCGGTTTTTTGGATTTGCCCCCTAATTAGAGTTTTGTATAGTTTTAGATTTTAAACTTTTCATTTTTTTGAAACTGTGATAACCGGTAGATTACCGCCACGTCATCAAAAATGCCACGTCATCAAGCCACGTTGGCGAACCCTTGCCACATCATCTTCTTCTTCCAAGAATTGGTTGCCGGCGAGATTGAGGCGAACCAGGTTCTGCATGGTGAACAAAACCAGACCACCTATTCAATCCAGCTAATTCGGCTAATAAAGATGCAAATTTTTTTGTCTTAACAAGCAAATCAAACAACAACCCACAAATTAAAAAATAACCATACCAAAAATCAACACTCAAATTAGAAAAAACTGATCAGAGAGAAGAAATGGCTCACCACTGTAATTGACCATAGCATGCATGATTGAAACTTGGAGAAGAAGAAGAAGCTTGTAGAAAGAGAAACAGTTGAAGAAGCTGCTGCTAGCACAAGCAGGAAAAGAAAGCAGACGAGAGAAATAGGTTCTTCTGCATAGTGAACAAAAACCCAAGAATTTCGCCGGTAAACATGTTCTTCTGAAGATACAAGTTCCGTAGATTCGAAAGCTTTGCCACGTCAGACGGGACCGAATCAGTGAGTGCGTCGTAACGAAGAGAGAGCGTGTGGAGCTCCGTCAAGTTTCTGATAACGTCATCCGGGAGCTTTCCGGAGAGCCCATTCCGGGGAGGCTCAGCTCCACGACTCGGCTCTGCGAGCAGTTCACGCCTTGACACGAACACGGAGAGCTCAATGTGATGTTCCAGAGAAGCGAGCGACCTCCCACGGCGGCGCGTAGAGTCAGAAGCGCCGACCCGTCGGCCGCTAAATCTGAGTCGCCGCCGGCGAAAAAGAGACTCAAACAGAGCACGAAGAAAACGACAATGTACGGTCGGCGACTTCGATTCGCCATGTCCGGCGAACTCTTGGAGAAATGCCTGGAAGCAGAATTCAAAAAAATCGAATCTTTCAGTGTCGGAGCTGCGATTTGGTGAGTAAATGCAAATGGGTTTGAAGAATTTGAGAGAGCGGTTGGTGCTATAGCTCCAAATGGCGACTTCAATTCAATACTACAGTGGCATGAAGTGAAAGAAGAAGGTTTGATTTTTTATTAAAAAAAATGGTTCAATTTTTGGAGGAAGGAGATGATGACGTGGCATGAAGTGATGAGGGGCTGGTTGATGCGGCGTTTTTGATGACGTGGCATGTCGACGTGGCATTTTGGATGACATGGCGGTAACCTACCGGCTATCACAGGTCATTTGAACTTTTTTCAAAAAAATTAGAAAGTTTAAAATCTAAAACCATGCAAAACCCTAATTGAGAGGCAAATCCAAAAAAGCGGTAAGTCCACGGGGTTTAGGGGCATTTTACCCTTTATATACTGTAAAATTATAGAATATGTAGTCTACTTTCCTGGGAATATCAGGAGAGTGATAGTTGATTGTTTTCAATAGACCATTGCAAGAAATTTCCTGCAAGCTTTTGTTGTTTTTACTTGTTCTTATTGATCTGAAAGTATTGAAGTTAAATGTGTTGAGTTTACAAGAATAAAGGGCTTGTCATTTTCTCTAGAAACTGCAAAGAAAATGCTTTTTTTTTTATTTCTCATTTCTACATTTGCCCTAGACCAATCATGATGAAGAATTTCACCAAACATGCCACTTTATATATACCAAAATGCCCAATAGGACAGCAACACCAAGAAAAGCATAATAACACCACAATATCTAATTTAGCAATGACAAGAGATTGACCAGAAAATGATAGCATCAAAGGGCTTGTTTGAGTTACATTTTATATGTAGTTCGTCGACTTAAATATTTTCATGACCGATATTATAGAGTATACAAACATTCAGATAAAAGTAAAGTCAACTGTTATTTCATCATGGTCTATTTATGATAATCAACCTTGAAACTCGTATCTATATTTTAAATCAACTCGTTTCTTCTCTGAGTCAACTCAACACAAACATAAGAACTTAACGCTACGAATTGAGTAGAGATTAATTTGGATGTCAAATTTCCACGTGAGCTCTCAACCTCTTGTGAACAAAGCTCTCGTCAGACCTTCATTATCTGAAAACAGTCTTTCCATTCTCCAACAGTCAAACAACTTCTAACTTAACGTCTACACACATCCACCTCGGCACGAGGCAAGTTGAGTTTCCAAACAAGCACTAAATCACTAAATAAAATCCAAGAAACTCAAAAGCACTCAAGAATCCACCTTTTATAAAATCTGCCACAGTAAGCTTCAAAAACAGGGGGAAAATTACTCAGCAATCCCACACATTGGGATTGCATAAAAATGGGAGCTCGTTGATAACAAATTCGACACAAATAATAGGAATTTCATGTTGTTATAACGATCCAAAACTTCAATCTTCATGCTCTCAAATCTCAGTACATTGGAAAAAAAAAAGAATCATACAAAACCCAAGATCAAGAAACTGACCAAAACCCCAGCCTGAACATACCATCCAGATCCTCCAACTCCAAACCGGACGGCGCCGGACTTGAGCTTCACTCCTTTCTTGGACTTGGGCTTCACTCCGGTAGCATTAACATTCACAACCCCAGCCTCCTTCAACCGGTGCCTCTTGGTGTCCCACGCCATGATCTTGAACCTCACCGCCGTCGCCAAATCCACCCGGAAAGCCGTACTGTTCTTGGAAGTGACCTCCGTCCACTTCAACCTCCCGGCGGGGGCCGCCGGGCCG